>RJWH01000768.1:0-293183 GCA_004363575.1 Solenodon paradoxus | reverse complement strand
CCAACTTCAGTTGATTTGCTTGGGAAGTTGATGTTTCTGATCAGTCCACACCAGACTCTACCACAGATACCTTCCAGCAGTGCTGATGGTCTCCTGTTCATCAAACTGTGCTTCATCACCTAAACTTTACAAACAAGAGAGTCTATTTTCAAAATAGTCTAAATTGAAGAATATAATAGGTGGTCATAAAAAAGAGAACTGATAACTAGGCCACTTGGGAACTGAATCTGTGGTCCTTATCTCTTTATCATCAGGTTAGAAACTTGGGCTTAGCAAACTGTGTTATCTAAGAGTCATCAGGCTTAAATAAACACGAAAATATTTATGCTTCCATCTGTATCCCCACCTTCCTTTATTAAGTTGTTTATTCTTCCACCCAAGAAACATTATTGAATACCGAGTTTCCAGATTTTTATAAAGCTACTTCAAAGTAAGTTAGAAAGACTATGCTTTGAAAATTTTTGACACTGACAATATCATATGCTTTCATATAATCACTTCATACACCTTTTTTTCATGGAAAAATAGGGATTTCGAAGACTTAATGAGATCCAGTGTGTAAAAATATCTGGTGTTTTACTTCACATTTACACTTTCAGCTACACCTGAGATGTCAACCCTGGTTTCACATCATCATGAGGAGCTATTGAAAACACCAGCTCATAGGCCCCCAGAGTTTTTTGCTTGATGGCCACTTGTCTTAAACTGGGCCATCTATTCAGTGATTTCTTTTAAATATAAATTAGTGTAACTCTGAAAATGTGTGCCCCAGAACTGACAAGTCATATCAGTCACTCTGATGCTAGCCCTGCCTTCCTCCATGGTCGATTGTAGATGCTTTCATCTCTTACTATTTCTATGTTAATTGTATTAGCTACACAAAGATCCTTTCTAGAAACCTATGTATGAAGATAGTAAACTCTGAAACTCTATCCAGCTTCTTAAGCTTTTAATAACTTACCTGAAGTTAAAGTCAGAATGATGCCTCCAAATAGGTTGCAAATCTTTCGTTTTCCTCACTTGGGTCTTTCACATTTTTAGCAAAATTTTCTTCCGTTTCCCTCTGCTTCCTTGCATTCCTCATTTTGAGTCTATTTATACATGAAAATGTAGTTCAAACACTTCCAAGGTATGGATTAAATAGATGAAATTATTATTGTAGTTTTGTCAACTCTCAGTTCTAGAAAGCTTTTACTGTGTTCACTGAAATGAGCAGGGAGCTCTTTACTCTGCACATAACTTTTTTTCTTTTTTAGGAAAGACCCAGGCAGGAGTGAAGGTGAAGCATCAGGCAGGAAGAGACAGGAGGAAAAAACATTTTTATTTATTTCATTTAGTTGTTCATCTTTGTTGTTTCCCTGGGCCCCAGATCTTAAACCTGGGAACTTGGGATGTCTGTAGACTATGCTCAGTGAACTAAACCACCAAGCCATGAAGGCGTGCCACAGATAACTTTTTAAAAATAAAATATGTTTGTTTTCTAAGGAGACAAGCAAAGCAGCATACTTAGGAGAAACTACAGTAAGCTGGAAGCCAGCTCTCTCTTAGGCACTTCAAACCATGTAGTTTTGTGCAATGAAGTTTACTTGCATTTCTGCAGGAGTGAGGGAGGGAGGTGCAATGGAGAGGAGAGAACCAACTGAAAACTGAAATCTTAAAAGTGCAATCCTATTGTTGGTGGGGGAGGAGGGAAAAAAGGAGAAGGAAGAGGAAGAGAGAGAAGAGGAGGGGGAGGTGGTGGAGGGAAGGAAAGGGAAATGGAGAATTAACTGTAGGGGGAAATCCTGGAGCTCCAGTGGGTTCAGTTCTAACAATAAATTCTATTATTAGATTATAGACAAGACCAGCTTTAAGATTCCTTTTAGATAATCAGCATGTCTCTTGTGAAGCATCATAAACTCCTGTTGCATTTCAATACAACTGAACAAAGAACAACTCTATAATGAGAAACAGTGTTCGACTTACTGCTGTTGGAAAGAAATACCGAAGTTGAATCTGTAATCGTCTCATGTAATGCCGTTATAAATGCTCATGTTCTAGATAATTGGACAGCAGTCTGTGCTCACTGTTGTTTTCCAGACAAGACAAGCCGTCTCTGGGGTCTGGAATCGAATAATGAGTTCCTTCTCACTCATTACTTATTGTCCATATTTTAGTTGAGATGTAACCTGAGACTGAAATAATGTAATTAATTGGAGCCTTTTCACATTTTTCCATGTAAAAAGCTTTGAGGAAGTATGGATGCTTTCACGTGTAGGATATTGCCAAAGTGGTCTCTTCTTTTTATAAATTTAGCTCATTTTATGTTCCAGTTAGTTGAATTTTTTGTAGTATTTCTTAAGAAGGAAAATATTTTTGTGTCCTTGTTATTTCTTATTATACAGGTTTTTTAAAAAGTTGATTCAGTCACCACCAAGAAGCCTAGAGCTAGCATATTCATGTATTTGATTGTCTTGCTATTGTTCACACCATGTGTTATTGAAATAAGAAAGCATATCTGGAAAAACTTGTGCCACTGACTTTTTTTTAATGGAGGATGCTGTTTAATGTCAGGTGGCTGCCCCCATGAAATAAGCAAGAAGAAAATTCCCATTGGTAAATTTTGGTGATTCTGGAATTGAAAAGGTTGAAGTCATTTTATTGTCAAGAAAACAAATGAGACTAAAGATTCGACCTTCAAAAGGTTATTAGCGTAATGGAAAAAGTAGAAAAATACTCTGAGCAGGAAACAAAGTTTCTTTAGCACTCTCTGAAAGTTTCAACATTATGATTTGTCCTGTGTATATTGGGTGTGTTGATGTCATCCATTTATTCAGGAAACAGTTCTTAAACTGTGCAATGAAAACCTGTTTACCTTTATAGGACAAGACAGGATAACAGACTTGAAAACATAGGCTTGCATCTTTATCTACAGTTTTCAGAAACCTGCAACAGCAAAAAATGTATTTGTTCAATTAGGAGTTTCTGATATTAGTTAAACTTGAGCAACATAAATTTAGCGTTAATTGGAAACTTTAAAAAATGTATTTGTGAAAATGTCCTTGGACCCTAGGGGAAATAGTTAGCTTGGTAATATAAGTGACTGATACGTTTTTAAATCCTATATTATCATTTAAATTTCTCCTAGCAACTGATTTACCCTCCAAAACTAAGACTAACATAAAAATGAGTTTCTGGGGAAATCATGCTTAAAATGATGAAAAATTGACAGTCATTAGAGTGTAGAAGAGATTTATTTCTGTGATAGCATTCTCCCTCCCTTTTCTAAACAAAGCAGTCATTTTAATGAAGATTTAAGTAAGAGAAATTTTTGAACCCTTTCAAGCCCTGATACATTGTATAATCAAACAAGTATGAGAAATAGAAAGAACTTTATAAATAATATATCAAATTAGTAATACGTCCTTCCTAAAAAGCTATCAGTGCACAAAAATATGATGAAAATACTTAACCAGGTTTATGCAGTTAGTAGAATTAGGATTTAGTAGATCTAGTATCCATATATTTTGATTACTAGTTCAAAATTTTTTATTTTACACACACATTCTCTCTTGCATGCACAGTTCTTGACAAGTAATTTTTTCAAAACTTAGAAAGTATTGGTTAGAGAATAGATTTCATTCATTTTCTTCAAAATAATTTATGCCCATAAGTAAGTTATAAGGAATACCTTCACCTTCATCTATCTTATGCCCTTTTTACTGATCTTGCTTCCTGCCTTTTATCTCCTTTATCTCCAGGAAGGACTTACTGGATTCTTTTCAGTGTTCAAATGATCAGAATATAAGTTGTGAACTAAAAAAAATTTTGCTATAAACTATAATTGACTCATTTGAGTCAGTAAGTCTAAAAAAAGGTGATTATGTTACTCTCTAAATCTTGTTTGCTCCCAATGTCAAGAAAGATTTTTTTCTATTTCTTATTAAGCTGCTGATGTTGAAAGGAAATCATTCACAGGAAATCATTAAAATTTCTGTCCACTTAGTTAGCTGTGTGTAAAGAACCTCCTTGCTTATTTATTTTGTTTCTAGCTATCATTAAAATAAGGTCACTCTTGATTCTTGCATTAAAACACTTGTCAGAATTTTTTGACTTGCTTTTATCTCTTTTTCCCCTGTATTGTCCTCAGACAGCATTGCTTGAAGGTGACTTTTCTGATTTGAATGTAATATTAGAGGATTAAAATGGATTCATCTTCTTTCTGGAAAAATATGCCATTTTAGTGATGACAGGACATTTTAATATATTTTCTCCTTACTAAAGTTTGAACACTTAATTCCATTTTTTCTCTTAGATAAACAACTGTATACTATAGGGTCTATATTAAATTTTGTATCTTAAAGTCCCCTTTGCATCAGAAGCTGTCATATACCAAACATGCTCCTTATTTCTTTACTTTATAGTTAAGAACCTGGTCACTTCGACATCTGTAGGTAACAGCATAAATATAAAAAGAGAGGAATAGTACAGAAGACTTAATGCTAACTTACCCAATATTCCCTCCTACAGTTTTTACCTTCTTCCCCATCTCATCTCAATCTCCACGATGTATGTCTATTATTATGACTGTGTTTACAGATGAGGAAACCCAAGATTCAGGACAATTAGGAAACATACCTGCAATCACACTGTTTCTAGCTGGGGAACCGGACTTTGAAAACAAGCTGATTTACTGCAGAGCCCCAAGTTCTCACTCTCATGTTACAAACTCTGTGATCATATACAGCTTATTTAAATTTCTTTCTCTCTTCATCCTTTAATCATAGTTTAATAGTAATGCTTACCTCATGAGGTTGTTGAGTTAACATGTCTATGTTGATAGAAAGACAATGATGAAAATTATGATGAAAATGAAGATGAAGGACTTTGATTTCCAATATGATTAATATGTTGACTATCTAGGATAACACATGTAAAGGGAACTAATTCAATCCAGGGGAAAGAAAAGTTTTCATCTTCCCAAAGGAGTCAAATTCAACTGAAAATGCAGTAAGGGCTTCTTGCTTTGTGCATCTAAACTATCTGGACTCTTTAAGAAAGTTCTTCTGAAGAAAAAACCTAAATAAGTCTTTGCTCCATGATGCTAAATGTCTACCCAGAAGTGTTGTTACCTGTTTAATATTCATTCGCCGCTGTACTGGGGTATGTGACACCAACAGGCAGAACAGATGCTCTCCATCATACAAAGCCGCTGCTGGAAGCCAGAGACAATTAAAATGTATGCACACATGTGTACGCACATTCATTATGTTCTATAAGGAAATACGTTTCAGCAGGAGAAAAGTCTATGGCATAAAGTCGGATAGACACTTTTCCCTTGCCCTACACCTATGATGGATGCAAGATGCTTAGAAATGATGGGAACTTTGAACTAGAAAGTTGACATTCTCTCTCTCTAACATGAATGGCTATTTGAACAGTTAGAGAAATTGTGACAGCCTGCAAATGAAGCTAGCAAAGGTCTCCTTTGAGAGAGTGGAGACAAGGAGCCCATCCTTTTGGACCTGTTACATTGTCAGAAGAAAACTTGTTTGTAATGAAGGATTTAAAAATCCTGTCATTACTATACATTATAGAATAGTGACCTCTAAAATAATGGGCTATTATTAGAGGTAATTCTACCATGGTAATTCTTACCATGTTGTGTGAGCCGTATCATTTACTGATGTACATATCTTAGGAGCGATGGGAGAGAGCACTGCATTGGGTCATCTGAAGTTTGGTTAGTTGTGCTGAGAACCATTGAAGTGAATGATAAGCTTTCTAAATGGCAAATCCAATGGGAGACATTTAAACACTTTCAAGACTTATTATCATTTTGATGTACAGATCATCTCTTTGTGTGATACTGTGTGTGTATATAGATATAATATGCACAAACATACATTTATATGTTCATGCATTCATATTAATTTTTAAATTAATACTTCCCATTTTCTAAAAAGGCAATCCTAAGGAAATAAGTCAAATGTTTTTGTTTGTAGTTATAGACTTGGGTATAATAGTAACATTTTGAGATATCTGAAAATAGACAAATGATTATTTAGAGAATATTCCATATTCACTTAGATTATCTCTGATTTAAAAACAAAACAAAACAATGCATTATAAATTATTAGGGCTTCCCAAAGAAGCCTCTCTTCTTTGAGTAAAGGTGGAAATACAGGGAAACCAGTTTTTTAATGTAGTATTAATATACTCAGATACTAAAATCTGAGAAACAATAATTTAATTATCACATGTTAGGTAGATTTCTGAGTCACACACACACAGAAAGGTGCAGACAGGAATGAAAGAGGAGCAAGAAGCACTTTATCCCACCCCCTCACCCCCAACCCAGAAGATGAACCTGGGTCTTGGGATGTATATGGACTGTGCCTGGTGGACCTGTCTCTAGGCCACCAAGGTGCACCTGAGAGTCATATAATAAAGTCTTGCAACATGATTTTTGACTTCTGATATGTTATGTTTGCTTCCTATATTTGAAAAACTATTGTTCTATATTTTTAACTATCACATTTTTTTGTAGATTAAACCTTTTTATTCATATTGAAATATCTTTTTTTAGTCCTGTGTAACATGCTTTATCATGAATTATACTTTATCTCACATTAATGTTTTCTCATCTCCTTTCTTCTTCTTCTTGGCCTGATACATCATTTTTTAAATCTGTTATCAACTTTTTTATGTCACTTAGTTTTAGATATGTCTGTTATAAGCTTTTTGTTGTTTTGGCTGAATTTCTTGTTTACATTGTGTAAGAGTCTTAAGCAGGGGATTTTACGCACTTGAATTTATCTTGATAACGCATATGTTTGGAATTATGATTTTATAATTATTTTTCTTTTATTGTTTTAACTAAGTTTCTTTGCATTTTCCCCTAATGTTCGTCATCTTCTTTCTAGACCTGCAGAATGCTACTTAAATCTTTAGCATGATAATCAGTGTATCGATTTGCCAGCATCTATCTTTCCCTATTTAAGAACATTAACATGTTTTATATTCATGTTCTCACCCCCCCATTCCTGCTTGATATCATATCTCACATTGAAATCATCTGAGATCTCATATTAAATTTTTTATATTATATATTAAAAAGAATTTTACAAAGATACATGTCTAACTGGTTGCTTTAATCATCACGGTTTCAGAGTCAGCTTTCTTTTTCTTAGATCCATGTCTTGTTTTGCTAGAGTATGAACCCATAACTTTTCTTCAAGAAAAAGGCTAGTTTAACTAGGCATAAAATTATAGTTATAAAGATTGATGCCATTTGAATTTTGAAGATATTGATCTAATATATTCAGAGCTTTGAAGAGTAAAATCCTATTGAACTAATACTCTTCCTTTGCAAGTCTCATCTGTTCTCCTTCAGACCCTGTAGAAGTTAATATTTATCCTTGCTTCTTGAATAAAATACTCAGCGTAACACATGATTTCTGTCTCTAGTCATTCTTCTTGGCATTTACAGGATTCTTTCCACCTGAAAATTTGTGAATCCAAATTATGGGCATGTTAGCTACAAACTATTTAGTGACTGCTTAATTGTCATTATCTTTGACTGTCTGCCCCTTGTTTGTGTGTGCAGATGTCTACCTCTGTAAGGACACAGGTTCTTCTATGAAATCTGGATACCATACTTAGGCTTGCTGTTAGTCAGATATGCCAGAACCTTCTAGGAGGCACCTAACTACCTGAAGCCTATGCCTGCTCAGAGTCCAGGCTCACTGCTTTGTCCTGGGGGCACACATGCTTTTGAGGAGCCCCTTGGGCACCACACAAATAGTTCCTCAGTTGATAAGTGGGATGAGGTTCCTTGTGAGTCTGTTGACTCTACCTCTGTCAATTCAGTGACCCCTCTCCTCTCATTTCCCCAGCAGTCGACATTGGGGATAGATTTATAGAGCCTTGTTTCTCTTTCAATCTAATTACTTCTGCTCTACATTTCTCAGAGGTTTCTTAACTTTTTTCTGCTGGTGGTATCCTTTTATTTGGTGATTTATGTGGGTGGTGGTGAGGAGAGGGGTTTAAAATATTTGTCCATAATTTCCCAGGGTTTAGCAAAATAAATGGTAGGCAAACATGACAGCTTTGTCATTAATAACCAACATTCTACCCACTCGACACCTCGCTTTAATTTACTTTAAGAGGCAGAATTTATAATTTTTAGACAGTGATAACTTAAAATTCTTTTCTAACCATTCATTATTCATTCTATGAGCACTACTCTGTTCTTAGATGTTTTGTGAATTTAATTTTAGAATCCATAAGGACTCCAAAGAATAGATTATAAAATGATATGACATACTGTATCAAAAGAAATACCATGAGGGAGTGACACATATTTCAGATACTTAAAAAAATACTCTGTCAAATTCATTTACTGCCATTCTCATTGTTTTTAGTACTCTTGGCTGACAATTGGTTGAAAACTTAGTTTGTTACCACTGATTGTTACTCAGAATTTAATTGGTTTTTTTCATTCTTATTTCTCTTAGCTTAGATCTCTGAAAATATCCACCATATTTGGGAAAAGTTATACAAAATATTTGTTTTTATAAGTAATTTCTTATAACTTCTTTGTTCCAGAATCATATAATATTCCAAGACTGATATTATTCTTTCAGAGAAAAGATACATCACACTTATATGGTCTCTGTGGAGGTATTAAACAAGCTAGATATTTAGCAGTCAGAAAAAAAAATAAGAATAGAAAAAATGTGGGATTAGGCATTTATTTGTAAACTGATTCAAAGAGTGGTGAATGTGGATAGTCTGGAATAGGAGCACTAGAAATTATTAATTGCATCAAACACATTCACACCTTCACAGGTTAGGTCAACTTCTGAAAAGCAAATGAAGAGATACTATGACTTTCACTTCCATATGTATCAGTCTCCAATATATGACTTTCAGTGTATTAATGAGCTGCGAGGGACCTCTTTTTCATTTTTTCAAGAAGTATTTATTAGGTACTTATTAATATCTTACTGGGAATTTAAAGATAAATCCCTTTGCTATGCCAGAACTTATATACAAGCAGGTTAAAAGTAATCACTATATTTAAACATAGTCACATGTGTGTGTCAGATGATATATGTATATATCACATTTAGTTCTCACAGAAATAATGTAAATGTTTTAGCCCCAAAAGAACACAAACTGAAAGTTTGTGGGAATCACCCAGACACGCAATCAAAATATTGAATTGAATCTAATGCATGAGTTTGTTATTATATAGCACTTCCTCCATATATTTCTCTGATAATCACAAGACACGACAAATTTGCAAGTCACTTAGTTTCTCAAGTCTGTTTTCTCAAGTGGGGTGCTTTCTAAAATCCTTTCCAGCTCTCAGGTTTGAGACATCGGACATCTTAATTGTTGTTTTACCAACACACAGCAGATGGCAGTGTAGAGCAGAGAGCAGTTCAGTTCGTTTTCTTCAGATTTCTCTAACTCCATAAATCCTAATTCTTGTTCTTTTCTGTTATCACCTATTATGTAATCACTGCAAATATTAAAACATTATTTTACTACAATTTATACTGTAAATAATATGTTATCATGCATGGTAAAAATACATAGTCGTTTATCATATCTCATTCTGCAGATAACCTAAAAATCTAAATCAATTCATACTATCATTGATATATCAAATATAATGCATACATATATAAAACTTTAATATGTATGATTTAAATTTATGCCCAAAATCAAAGTATACAATTCATTAATTTGTCCCGTACTTATTGAGCACCTATTAAGTGAGCACTATTGCAAATCTAGGGATAATCTAGCAATAAACTATAGAAATAATCATGCCTTCTTCTATGAAAGACATCAAGCTTGTGTTACATTAGAGACAGAAGTCAATAGAATGTAAAGAGAGTACATTAATACATAAACTATGACAGAAGGTTTAAGGCAAAGTAGAAAGTAAATCATGGCGGAATAAGTTTATGTAGGGGAGGAAGGTATGCTTGAAATTTTATTTTATATTACATATTATATATTCATTAATGAATATATCAATGTGTATGTTAAAATTGCAATGCATCTTTAATTTTATGATAAGAACTGATTGAATTATGTAAAAGATATGCAAGATGATATCCTTTTAATCCAAATGAGAATTAGTGAGAAAACCAAAGTAGAACCTATGTATTGGACAGTGTGGTATAGAAAATATCAGAATATCAGCCCAAGGGCAACAGGACATTGGAACACTGATGCCAGATATTAAGACTGGATAGGTTTTTATCCATGAGGGCAGTTCGGGTGAATGAGATCGCATGAGAACATGCTCATATTTGAAGATGAATAAAAATCATCTCGCCTGCATCTTACATGTTTCAATAGGTAAAGATTTTCCTCCTGGCAACCTTACCTTAGCCGAGGTCATATGGAGAGGTTTTCTAAGATTTTTCAGGTATACAGTCATTTCTGGAAACAAGGGCAAAACCAATCTCTATAAGTTATAGCAAACTCTAATATTAAATATTGATGTGGAGTAAGTGTAATATTGCTTCAGTAACTTTACTATATTTTTAATCTAGTCATTGTTTTTGTTTGTTTTTTTTTTTTCCTGCCAGAGAAGTTCTATTCTCATTTCTATCTTCTAGAGACTCAGTTTGGGTACTACACTTACTCCTAATACATAAGCTCCAAGTCCCTAATTCTGTTTTTCACTTGATCTGACATTGTGAATCAGATGGTAATATGTGCTGAAGAAAATGTTCTTTTTATTTGGGCAAAATGTTATTAAAGAAACAGTATTATGAAGGATCAGACACTGAGGCTGAAAACTGAACAAATGTTACTAAATACGAGTAATCCCAATTCAGATTGTCATCTAGCATTATCGTTTTGGTTCTCTTTGGGTTATCTTATCATTGCAGTGTAATATTTGAGAAAATAGAAAAGAGTAAGTTACAGGGAATTTTCTATTAAAGAAATTCATGCTAATATTTAATGTGTGCTTTTTTTTTCCTAAAGATATGATATATTTATTTTCTCTTTTTATTTGTATATTGTTGCATAGTTATAATTTATATTTGTTGATTTTCTATAGTTATTTAGAAGTAGTTATTTGAAGTGTGATCTAATTCATACAGGATAGGGATTCTTTTCAATTTGGATAAAATATCGCATTTTTCAAAAATCAACTAATTGCTTACTTTACTGTTCTGAGAAGACTTCTGATTAAAACCCTTGAGAAAAACATTAATTGCAAAAGTGCCCACCTCATGAGCTATTTAGATTTTCTTCCCTCCCAATCAATAAAGTGTACTTGATGGGGCTCCCATGGTAATGACTGTAAATACTAACACTTAGAAAATCTTCAGAGAATATTTGTGTCCTAAGATCAGAGAACAAGGGAGAACCATCAGAGAATGTTCTCCATTCTATAAAACCAAGTGACAATCTTACCTGAAGGCAACTGGCAAAAAAATAACAGAGTGGCAATCACATTTCCCTTTGACCTCACCCCAGTGATTGTCAGATTGTTCTCTGCCTGTGAGAATTAAAGACTTATGAAGCAACTTTTTAAAATTTCTGTAATATTCTTGCTTCAAAGTCATAATGACATAAAATCACTTTTAATTTTTATCTACATGTACAGAATCCATATAATAATGAAAAAATTCCATATTGTAAATATTTATCTTAATTACGTGATGCTGAATAACAGACTTTTTCTATCACTCCAGAAATAAGGTAATTAGAAAAACAGATGAGCCAGGATGTGGTAGCTTGGGACACCTTTGAATTTTGCCTTGAACTTGGCATCTTAAAAACTTCCTGATTCTGGTGGCTTGAAGGAGGGTCACATTGAAAGGAAACACTTAATTGCTGTTTCAAGAACATAAGGTATTTGGAGACATAAAAGTCATGTTAGTATATTAACGAAAGAAAAGAAAACAAACAACTTAATAACAACACATTCTAATGAGTCTAATTAAATATGACAGCAGATGATGAAACGAGTTCTCACCATAAACGGGTGGTGGAGAGAAAAAGGTCACAGCACAGCTTCAGCCATGAATCAAAGTCTCCAAGTATTCTTTGGAAAAATGTTTCACAAACTACCTGCTGTTTTGTGAGGGTGTAGTAATGATCTCACATCTTTCAAAGGTAAGAGACAAGTAATTTCATCTTTTCACCTCCCCACTTGGTTCACAGATTCAGGTAATAAATACATAATGAAAGATAAACCAACACTTTAAAGTCCTGCGCATTATCCTGTGTCACTTTTCCAAAACAGGGGACGTACTACGCTAGCCTGTAAGCATTAATCTGCTTAAAAATGTAGACAGTAATACGTGGAATACAGATATTACCAAGATTTTAGAAACTAGAATATAATTGTAAAGTAGTAGAGTCTTATATTAGCAGCGATAAATCTTGTTTTTAGTTTCAGCACTAAACTTTGCTCAAGACTTTTTAACTTATTTTTGATGAAAAAAATATTTTCAAACTATTTTATCTTTTATAAAACTAAATATCTAAAATAAGGATGAAAATAATACCTACCCTACCCATCCCTCATAGATAGTGCTCTGAGGATTGAGTAAGATCTGTAAAGAAAAGAATTTGCATAGTGCAAAATTCCATTCAAATTAAGGAGTTTACCGTATAGATATGCATTTACTATTAGTTCTTGATCTCCTTTCAAATGATATATTCCCCCAGAGTTCTTAATAAGAGAACCTAAATATGAGCCTATTTGGCCTTGGTAAGGAATAGCTGTGTGCTCCTAGAGAAACAGTGCAATAAAGAGCATCTGGGAACTTGGCATTAGACCCACCTACTCAGGCAGATGTGTGGAGAGCCACCATCACACTTTATTGAAACTGTTTCTTGAGCTGCCTCCTCTGCTAGAGCAGGTACAATGTCTATCTTAGGAACCACTAGCTCCATCACTCAGCATAGGATCTAGCAAAGAGGTAGTTCTTTATAAATAAGAATGGATAAGCTAATCAAAAGATGGCTGACTGGATGGATGGATAGATGACTGGATGGACAGTCAAATGGACAGGTATGTAGGTGAGTGAGTGGGTAGATGGGTGGATGGATGGACTCATAATCCCAGAAACAATTATGATTATAGTCAGGTGAAAAGTCAAAACCAGTCCATTTCCATGGTTACTGTGAGGTAACCTCAAATAGCACAGGACTGGCCCTCAGTAGTGTGACCCACTAGGTAATCAACATCAGGGGAGTCTGTCCTTGGGTTACATGCTGAAAACAAAACTGACAAGAGTAAGGTCAAGCCTTAGACAGCTTGTAGGTTACCAGAAGTCAAACTCAGAAATGCAATTAAGACACCAGCTCTCAGAAGGGATTGCTATGCTCATCTGTTTACCAGAAAGGGAATGCCATAAGGAACTGAGATGAAGTCCCCGATTTAGGAAGCGGAGCCCAGAGAAATAATCAGATTTGGGCACGAGCACAGTTATGAGAACAGGGACATGAGGGGAGACTGGACCAGTGGACATATAAGGAGCAGAGGCCCAGATGTGATAACCACAGGAGGAGCAGCCCTAGAGCCACTCAGCCGGGATTGACTCAGGACCCGGGCGGGACTGAGTGTGGGCCGCATCAGTAAGCACCGCTCACAGAGCTAAATGCAGCCCAGCCAGTGGCTGACATCTGTGAGGTATAATCATCTAGCCTCACATGCATCAAGTTTTAATTGATATGAGATTAAAGGTTATATGTGGACTAATGGCTTGCAAAGGACAGAAAATGTTTCAAGAATTAGGCACACGAGTAGGTCCCAGATTATAGAGTGTGTTTTATACCGAGAAAGGTATTATTATAGAAACGTGATGGATGTCAGCTCCTCTTTTTCAGTCCCAAGGCAGCCTTTTACTGCCGCTTTTGCCTTGACAACTAATATTCAGTCTCCCCATCACTGCTGACACTTGAGTCTAAGCTGTCTTCCTGTCCTCTGCTAGTTTGCTGCAGGCTTGACCTAGCAGAGACCATAAATGTCTCAGGTCAAAGTTTCCAGTGTCTCTCAGTCTACCCACCATCTAGGATTTGTTTGACTTCAAAGGAAGGATTTTTATTCTTTCAAAAGAATAATGTTTTCAGAATTCCCCTTAAGCCAGGCTTATATTGCTGTGCTATGTGTGTGAGTGGGCCCTGCCTGCCTGACAGGACTCCTAAGATAAATGCTGCTTCTGACCAAAAAAAGACTTGGCAAACTGCATACTTCATGCTTTGTCATGCTGTAAAAATGCTCCAAGTAATTGAGAATCAATATGAAGCAAGATAAGTACAAAAGGCAAAATTTAAATTTCATTACTTTAAAATGTCAAGAATGGGCTCTGATGGCTTAGGTTGGTGTTTTAAATTTTCCTTTTAAGTCTGAGTGATTATTTTTCCTCAAAAAAACAACAAATTTCTTGAAAATGATGAAATAGAGGTTTTGTTTTCACTGTATTTATTTTTTTCTAATTATTCAAATGGGGTAGGACAGTCTTCTTTTAATTCAAGTCAAAGTTTCTGTTTCTTGCCAAACCTCAGAATCTAGTAGAAGCAGGCATTTTATAAGTGCTGAGCAGGTGCATGTACCATGTAACAATTCAATTCTTGGTTGGATGAAGGTGGTTGACCAAAGTTTTTTGGGATAGTGTTTTACTTGAGATATTGGATACCAAAAAACTCAAAAGAAACATGGTCAATATTCACCCCTGTATATTCACACCTAAGTCACAGGATTTGGTTTCTAGTTTGCCCAACTTCTCTTGTTATGCATAACCTTTGGAATTATGTTTAGCAGTTAATATTCTTCACTTCATAAATAAGATATGGTCTGTTTCTTATGTTTTATTCTTTTGGGCTTCTATCCATCAAACTTGAACATAATGCAATTTGAGAGCATAAATAAAAGAGGGCTCATTATATTCACCGTGAAATATTTTTTTAAATATTTCCAAATAAATTATTTGGATAATTTGCAACTTTGTTTCTCCACTAGTATCCATATGCAGAGTAATATGATAAGTATGCAAGTATTGTGACAGACTCTTTTCTCCAAAAGACTGATTGTTTCTTGTAAAGACCAGGAGCTCTTGAAGAACTTAGAAACAGCACTATCAACAACATACTGTTCATTCTGCTTTGCTTCAGGAGATGGTTAAGGGGGATTTGACTTTCATTTTCTTCCTGATATCAAACATTAGAATGGGTATGCTGGAAGGTATGCTTTCCACTAATTCTACAACAAAAATACCTTGTTCCAGGATCAGATATCTGGAGGCAAAGAATAAGGCTCACTGGAATCTACGTCTTGTCTTATCAATAATACAAAATTTGTCACACTTCTTGCAGCCCTGGACTTCTGGGCCTACTCCATTTAGAGAGGAAAAGTGAATGAACCATTGTTACTAGATTTGAACTCCAAACCATATGTCCTAATATCCCATCTGTGTGCCCCACTAGTAATTCACATCAGCCTCTTCAAGAAATACCTTTCTCTCTTTCCCATATCCTCCTCACCCCAAGACTACATAGCTCCAGTGCCTTCTGATTACTCTTGCAATAAGATCATTTAATCTGCCATTTGTTTATTTTTTTCTTTCAAAAAACTTTTATTGAAAATACTTCAGGCACTGAATTACATGCTAGCTAGAAGAACAAAATAATAGTATCTTTATATTCAGAATTAACCATTTTCTTTACTTCTATCCCAGTATGGTATGTATAGCTATGTTTCAACGAATTGTCAAATTTTATTGATATGCAAAATTTTTCATGAGACTATGCACCCAAAGGCATATTTAAAAACTTTAAATGTCCCAAGAATTATTCAGTTAGTATTTATAAATGTTGAAGTGATGTGGAAAGATATGCAATTTTTCCTTGTTCAGTAGGTCTGTTAGATAATAGGTCTGTTAAATCATTTATCAGCATGCTTATTCCAAATAATCCAGCTCACCAATGGTTTAAATTAGGTAAATATTATTGAGATTTGGTCCACAGATGATAGGCAATCTTTAGAAGCTCTCCCAGTAAGTCAATAATTGTATAACTACTATGAGGAGTAAATTTTACAAAATAAAACAGACAAGACAAAATAAACCATATATATGTACATATATAAAATTTTATCAGTTTTGAGAATAGCATCTAGGTCAATTCTGTTCTGGTTAGAAACAGACTGTGGGTAAGCAGAAATTTCTTCTAGAATATTATACTTTTTTAGTGCTTAATGGTAAATTTTGCATGTATTAGATTATTAATTATTTTAGTACCTGTTTAAAGTAGTCTGGTTTCCACATATAAACAAAATTTTTAAATATTCAGAAAGAATATTAAGATTAATCTTTTTAAACAAAGAATGCCAAATAATGCTATATGTGACATGACCAAAAATAAAATATTCTAGTTAAGATTATATTAAACAAACAGTAGAGGAAAATCCATTAATAAGATCATGGTAGCAATTTTTTAAATTATGTAGTGTTTACTACAATATCATCTTGATTTTTTAGAAACCCAATTTTTTTAATAACTTTAGAAATTAGAGGCCAATAATCAGGAATTGTTGACAGATACCAACAAGTTATCAGTTCTTTTTTCCCTTTATTTTAGACACATATGAAACACACATTTTTTTTTCCTCAAATGGAGGAGTTCAATAATTAGAAGAGATTCACGGAATGTGACTAAGAGACTAAGACCCTGAGGTGGGAGAGACTCAAGTACTTCAGTGAACATTAAAAGGCAGTTAAGTCAGTAAAGGATGAAGATGGCTAGTCTTGCAATGCAGTTGTTCAGGAGAACAGATTCATCGCTTAGAATGGATAATAATGCAATATTGACCAAGGAAATCAATTTGGGTTAAATATTATAAAATTTGATTTTTATTAGTCTTAGGATATAGTTAGTGTTTGTTGTGCTTTATTTTCTGTGTGGAAGGCAAATGGTAATTTGCAGTGTTTCTACAAAACTGCCCAATTACAGGACATAACAAGACTCTAGTGCAAATGCAGATTACCCAAATTCTGTCCAGGAGATACTCCTCATTTCACTTAAGCTCAAACCTGGGGATTTGCATTTTTAACATGCGCCTATTGACTCTCAAACCTAGGTCCTCTGGGGAAATTTCTACTTGCTTAATTGTGTGCTAACTGATTGGGTTGTTCAAAATAGGAGTGTATAGAGATGGTCTTCATTTCTTTTAGTAGTGGAGGTTACTTCATTTTACGTTTGGCCGGAACAGCATTTAGATAGAGTCCATTCAATTGGAAGTGGTCCAAGTATGAAGTTCCCCAAACCAGGCATTAGGTAAAATGGTGAAGCTGTCTAGGAAAGAGAAATCAGACTTTCGTAGACTGTAAAAGAAATAATACTGGACCCTTGTCTCTTATAAGAAATGTGTTCTTTGATTTTTTTTTTGAAGTATTCTTATTTGCCAGAAGTAAATTTTCCATTCTTCTCATTTTTATTTCACTTCTTATTTTGTGCCCTTTCACTGATGATGCCCAGTATCTTGGTATCAGTGCCCTGCTTTCATACAATGTATGAAAGAAATAGTCTATATTTCTAAACTTATGTTTAGTTCTAATTTTACATTTTTATTTGTATAATTACATTCATCAACCTTCATTATTCACTGCTAAAGCAATGTTCAAAACTCATATCAAATTCCCTCACTTAGTTCTCACTCACACTTGAGAAAATGATGAATTAGTATCACACCACCAAGGTTCTGACTCAGCTTCTTTTTTTTTTTTTTTTTCCTCTCTCAATAATGTTCTCCTGGGATTTTCTAGTTCTGCTACCCAACATATCCTTAAAAGATCGCACAAAGGGAAAAACAAATTGCCTCTCTGGGTATTATAAATCAGAATAGTGGTCCATAAAACCGTAGTGTACTTGGCTGCTCTAGCTTGTTAAATCAAGCTGTAATGTTGAAGTATAAAAAAGAAAATGTGTCTGTCTTTCTAAGATGATCTTAAGATATAAAAGACAAAAAATAAGATACAGGTTATATCTACACTAGTCATTCTTTTGAAATCTTCCACATATGTAATATTTTCTACCTGGGGATTGTGTATGACTTAGTTAGATATAAGATATGGTCTGTTGCAGAGTTTTAATAGAAATCAATACTAATTTCATACAAATACAAAAGGGGATCTGTCCTAAAATATGGAATTAGATACTGTTATGACTCATGCCTTTCTGTCTTGACAAGTTTCTGCTTTAATGTCAGACATTTGGTGATTAATTTCAGGTTTGTCATTTCCTATATTAGCATACAGTCTAGCCAGGGTGGCTATTCAAATGCATTTCTTTAATTAAATTTGATTGTAGTGTCTACACTGAGTATAAAAATTGTATTTATAGTAAATATTTTCAATAGAAGGTAAGCATATGCAAATATTACTACAGTAATGAAATCATATTAGAAGGTCTATTCTTTCCTCCACTTCCAAAGAAAAAAGATTAAGAAAAAATTAAACATTAAAAGGCAGGAGAGAGATTTTCATACCCAAACTTAGAAATTAGCTGTTTTCTATATTGTTGTTTTGAGACACATTTGTAAGCATAAATTAATAATTAGAGTGGTATCTGAATTTGTTATCAGTTTTCCATCACTGCATGGAAAATTATTAAACTCTTCATGGCTTAAAATAATATCTATTTGGTATGTCCGAATTCTGTAGCCTGGAAGACCAGACAGGCTGGCTGGGTTCTTTCCTTAGAGTGCTCCAGTGTTGAAATCAAGGTGTTACCTGGCCTGGACTTATATCTAGATGCTTGGGCTAGGGTGGGGAGCAGAATCTACTTTCAGGCTCAAAAAGGTCATTGACAAAATTTAGTTCCGTACATTCATAGGACTGATGTTCCCACTCCATAGTAGCTATTGGTCAGAAGTTTGTTTTCTTGGCTTCTGAAAGAGACCCACATTCTATTAGTCATGGCCCCCTCTATCTTCAAAGCTAGCAAAGGCATGCCAATTCATTTTGTGCTCCAGTTTCCCTGATTTCCTTTCTGGCTTCTCTTCTGTGTTTAATGAACTTAGGTGATTAGATCAATTTAAGATGACAATGTCCATAATTTAATGTCACTCTTGGGATGTTAATTATAATTGCAAAATTCTTTTATAGTAGTACTTAGATTCATGTTTAATACCCAGGAGCCTTGGGGCCATATTTAGAATTCTGCTCACCCCAGAGCTCTTTTAATGGAGGTAACTGAACACTACCTTCATCTTGGGAACTGAAACTGCTTATGCATTCTAATCCTGCAGCTATCAACTTCATAAGTTTCAGTAAATATCATGCAATAAACTACTAAAAAGGAATTTAGAAACATTTGAAGTATTTCATTAAATCACAAATGAGAAGCAAGTTATATTTTATGGGGAATGAATAAAAGAATATTACATTAAGTAGAACTTTTAAGACATTTGATTTTTGCAAACTTTCTAAATGACTGAATGGCTATAATAACATATTTTGAAATTCAACAATCTAAAACTATTCACTCTAATATTATAGAAAGAATGGCAAATCTGTAAGAGAAAAAAAGCCCATCAATTATAGGAATTGTTATGTCCTCTATTGTTCATTAAAGGGATACATTATTGTTATAAATGTAAGTCTCACCAAGATTCATGTAACACCACAGAACAAAAAATACAATTTTTCATAAATATCAACCCAATTTTTATGCCATTCAACACCTCTACTGAAGGCCAACGATATATGTCAGCCTGAGATTTCCAGTATTTTTTATTTTAGAGATATTCACAAAACAAGCTTTCAAAACCTTTATTAATAGCCTTTGTGCACTGTATGTCCTTTAATAAAGTATTGTTTAAATCCTTAGCAAAGATGCAGAGCAATTGGTCAGCAGCCATTGTAGGAGGGCCATAATGGGGAGGGAAAACTCTTTTCTGTTAATAGAACCACTCAAACGGAACTAGTAGATTCTCCATTGTTAATGGTGCAGATGCATGGTGAGATGTGAAAGAAAGGAATATTGCAAGTGTGAAAGGTCAGAAGAGTCACATCATAGGCAATTATGTCTTTATCTTGTTGAAATTTCCCTAAAATGATTACAGTGTGGAAACCCTGCAAGCCCATTTGAGATTCCAGTCCTGTTCTTGTAGCACAATGCCACTTCCATGTCAACTTCTAAAACTGTAGACGTTTTCTTTTTGAACTTCACCTCCCAAACAATTTCCTGTTGAGTAAAACTTATTACCAATCTGTAATATCTTGGCTGAAATGAGTCAAGTCACTCAATTTTTTTTTTTTTTGTGGCATGTCAGGGTATGTAAAGAGAGAAAAAAGAAACTATACATAGAGCCTCCCTTAATGCTTTTTCACCTCATTGGAAAATGGTATGTTACTTATCTCTTTCTCTTTTTAATTGAGCAAAGATAGAAATGTCTCTGCTCTTAATGGATGTTTAGAATTTGTTATAAATGTCTTGAGAAATGAAGAGAAAAAAGTCATCCATGAAACAGAATAAAACTTCATTAATATATCATGTTACAACTATTTTTTATACTACAATATGACTTTATTTTTTAAATTTTATTCTAATAAGAACACTGAACATCAGCATGCCTAGCCTAGCATGGTCCACATGCATTGCAAGGACACAGGTTCAAGACCTAAGGCTGGGAGTAACAACTAAGATGAATAACTAAATTAAATAAATAAATGTGTCTTCTACCTCTCTTCCTGCCTGCCTTCATGCCTGCCTGTACCTTTTCTTAAAAAAAAAAAAAAAAGAAGAAGAAGAAGAAAAGAAAGCACTTAGCATCAAATCTACCCTCTTAAATTTTAAATAACAGTACATTATTGTTGACTATGGTTGTACAGCAGATCTCTAGAGTTTATTCACCTTACTTAACTGAAACATTACGCCTCTTGACTAATAACTATGTATATCTCCCTACCTTCCCCGCCAGCCCCTGGTACTGCCATTGCAGTCTTTGATTTATAAATTTGACTATTTTAAACACTTCATATAAATGAAATCATGTAATATTTATCTTTCTTTGTCTGAATGACTTCACTTAGCATAATACCTATAATCCATCTGTGTTGTCGCATATTACAGAATTTTCTTCTTTTAAGGCTGAATAATATTCTATTGAATGTAAATCTCACATTTTCTTTTTCCAGTCATCTGATGGTAAATATTAAGGTTGTCTGGCTATTATAAATAGTTCTACAGTGAATATGGGTGTGCTAATCTCTTCAAAATTCTACTTTCAATTATTTTTAATATATTCCCTGAAGTGGGATTGCTGGATCATATGGTAGTTCCATTTCTAATTTTTGAGACTCCTTACTGTTTTCTTTAGCAGCTACATCATTTTGCAATCTCTTCAACAGTGTGCAAGAGGTTCAATATCTCTGCATCCTCAGCAACACTTCTCTTTTGTTTCTTGATAATAGTTATCCCAGCAGGTATGGAGTGATATTTCGTTGTGGTTTTAATTTACATTAGTTAGTTATGATGAGTTAGTGATGATTTTTTCATGTAAATGTTGACAGTTTTCATATCTTTTTTTGAGAAATGTCTATTCAAGTTTATAGTCATCTTTTCAAGTTCAACCATTTAACAGGTGCACAGATATTTTCTCTGATTCCATAGGTTGCCTTTCCACTCTGGTGATTATTTCCTTTGTTGTATGTAGGTTTTTTAGTGTGATACATTCGCATTTTTTTTGGTTGCCTATGTATCATGTATTCTTGGCACCTTTCTCAAAGATTGTGGTTGTGAGTGTGTATGTGTGCATGTATTCCAACTATATGTTATAATGGCTACAATTAAAATAGTCAATATTTAGTGAGTGCTTGTTGGCATACTTACATAAACTCTTGACATAAACTACCTTACTTAATCCTCACAATCATATATTAGACTTTTTTTATTACCTCCATTTGGTAGATGAAGAAACTGAGATACAGAGAGGTTAAGAAACTTGTTCAAGGTAACATGGGTGCTTAGTACTAGAGTTGCAGTTTGAGCCTAGAGTCTTTACTCTTAACCATTGCTGTATCTATTCTAAAAGACAAATTTTTCTAGAATATCTTCAGAAAACAGGAATCAGTACTCAGTTGCCCCAAATGGAAATCTTGTCTGCAAACCTCTTTTCTAGACTGGTGAATAGGAGCTAACATGAAAGATGACATTCTTCAAATTGTATTATGTTCACAACATGTACATTTATGACTAATTCAAAAACCATTTATGGTGAATGACAATTACAAATAACATTTGTGATTGTCATACAGATAATATATTATCATCTTAATTATATCATATTTGAGATATCAAATCCATGCAAAAATAGTATGTGTTAAAAGTATTGGTTCCTTTCGATTCGTCATTTCTTCTTTTTTTATACTATTTAAACATATCAACAAATAAGTAAATCATCCATTTACATTTGAAGTTAAAAGTTTCACTCATCTTACAATACCAAATAGTGAGCATCAATGGTGAGAAGGCAAAGGGAGAAGAAAAATAAATTACCAAAAGAGAAAACAATCCAGAAAATATTTTCTGTGTTGTGTCTTGTTTATTCAGTCAGTATTAGTTATTATTTGCAAACCATATAGACCCTTAATTATTCCATTTCTCTTTTATCAATCTTATATCTTACTAAAGAGAATATGAAAATAAAATTAAGCAAGTCTACTTTATAAAAAAGAAGATTCAAAATGGAAGGAGATAAAAAGTAAAACAGAACTATCTGCAATCTTTTCTCATTCTTGCATTTCTATAACTGCCCTCTTACAGGCTTTTGCTATTGGTATTGAGGAGTAGTCATAAACCTCATACAGTAGCCTTTAAATGTGTGTGTTTGTGTAAGTTTATATAGGTTAACAACACTGGCTAAAAGAATGCCCCGAAACCAATACTTAAAAACAGTATTTGAGAGTCCAGAAATCTTGTTGATAAACAAGCATGTAGTGTCCTGGTATTGAATATATAACCAAACTACCCAGAAATAAAAGTATGGTGAGCCATACATTCAAACATTCAAAAACTACTAGTACAACCATGAAAAATTAGGTAATGTTTGAGGACAATGAAAGTAGCAGTCCTGGATAATGTTTCCAGACAGAAGCATATTTCACGTTCCCCAACTTTCAACACCAACTATGAGATTCATCTCATAAGGCAAGAAGTAGAACTAAAGGAATGAGTATATATTAACCCCATATATCTGAAGCATTGTTTGATATTGGTGAGAATTTCTTATCAAGTGGTTTGCCGTAATATAGATTGAGTCTCTTCTTTGTGACTATAGTATCTAGTATTAAGAAATCATTTGTTATATCCATAGATAATTATGCCTGCTTTGCTTTCTTACACATAATAGAGTTTTCAGAGCGAGCAAATTTATCTTTGAAAGAAACAAAGATATGACAAGCAATCTTTGCCTCTCTAGTTAAAGGGTAAATTCAATCTGTGTTCTTTGCAGAAATCTGTTAAGTTTTATCTTTACCAAATAGTTCCCCAAATACAGAAGACATGGGTTAACTTAGAACATAAAGGAAAGTTAAGCCAAAGACAAGCTTTCAGCTTTCCAAAAACCGTGTTCTGAAATACTTCATGTATCAACCAGAATAGAGTTAACCAAAGCTAAGAAGTTTTATAGTGAACTCTCCAAATGATACATATTAATGCAAGTTAAACTTACTTTGTATATCAATTGAAAAAATAAACACAGCCCTCTCTTCTTTCATAAGCTAACCATTCTCTGAGCAAGAAAATAACTATGTCCATATGTGGATATTAACAATATACATTATGAAATGTCTGTAGCCACAAATAGAACTATAAATATATTTCAAGTTGACCTTAAAATGGTATTTCTGATCCATCTGACATAATGAATACTTCATATCACAACTAGAAATTCTGTTGCTTTTTCTCAACTCTCTCCCCTCTTCTGAAGTACAACTTTACCTTCTAATATTTTAGAGCCAGTATGGAATCTCTTAATGAACTGACAACAATCAGACTTAGAATTTTTGGAATTCTAAAAGGATTTCTATCATGTAAAAGCAGTTTCGTGGTAGTTGTCCCAAAGAAAATATTATTAGAGTTCGAAAAACAATATACTGAGAGAGAAAATTATAACCCTTTTGAGAAATACACACTTTTATCTTATTGAAAATTATGTTGAGCTTTATTTATGTTGGTACTGAATACCATCCTGATTTTTTTCTTCTCATTCTTAAACAAGAAAAATTTATATATCCCTCTTAACTTCCTGAAACATTTTTAAATCATAACTGACTGAATGGTAAATAATTGGGGCTTAAAATATGCAAACAAGCTAAACACTCTGTGTGTCAATGTGACCATCTTAAATCTCTCTTAAAAAGGTAGTAAGCCCAGATATATGCAGTGATGTGAATCATCACCTGTGTCTTAGTAAAGAATCTATGAGGTGACATCCTCCTATTTCCTCTAGGTTCTTGAAAATGAAATAGTTAAGGAAATGAATATGCTACTCAAGTTAAATGAACTGCATAATTTGGGGAAGGGGTCATATGATACATTCTTCTGTCTATGCATAATCATGTTAGGGCTGTGGGGGAGAAAAGGGAAAATTCCATCATCCATCTTGGTTCTTCTCAGGCTGGTCAAGTAATCAAACATCAGGCAGATGGGTAGAGGAAAAAGAATAACATGTGCTTGGGGAGCTAAAGTGACTAAGTAGGTCCCACGTTCAATCAGGAAAACCAGGGTTTAAATCCCACACTGAGCATTGTGGTAAAAGTCCTGGGCACCATGAGGAGATGAGGTGGTCTCCACATGGCAAGGAGGATGCCTTCTCTTTTTCCCTGTAAGTAGAGATAGGTCTCTGGAATAGAGACGGTCTGTTCATAGATTATCTTCCAGGTTAAAACATTTCCAGACTACTTTCTTCTAGGGAACAAAGGAATATTGACCGCTTCTTGATTAGGAGAAAAGTGGAGACCTTAGGGAGTAACTGTGACTTCTTTGATTAAGAGAAGGGTGAAAGGGTTAGGAGAATGATGAAGCTGCTTTTTCTATAAAGTTGTCCATTCATTCAGTTCAAAATAACCTGCATGCCAGTCTCAGTAGTCTTGAGGGGATCTGTTTTTAGCCTTCAGACTAAGTTTCTTCATTTGAAAAGTGAGAAGTAGAATTAAATACTCTGTAGGATCTTTTCCAGTGGCTGTATTTTGAAATGCAGTGCTTTTTTAACAAACCTAATTTTCATGTTCTTCTCACACCTGCTTTGGATACTAACACTTCTTATTTTAAAAGATGCTTAAATTGATGACCAGCTGTGTTCATTTTAGCACTACCTCATATTAAGAACTTGACTTATACAGTAGTATTTAATCAACTTAAAAAATTAAGATGCTGTCATAGAAAACCACTAACTTCGGAGGTATCTGAATTATTTTTCCTAACTAAACTACAAATGAATTTTCCCAAATGACATATTTATGATATATTTAGGTATTCCAGGTAATAAGTATCAGAGAAGTGGACATACATTAGAAATACTGTAAATGTTCTGTCAAAATTATACTGACTGTAGACTTTTCAAAATAGAATGGAACTGAGTACTACATTTTAGAATCAGATTAGCCAGTGAACCAGGATTGATTTAGAAAGAGGTGATCCTTTAGTGATTAAGACAAAGAAAATCAAATCCTTAGCCAGAAACCATTAGCAACTGATACAGTGTCAAGTGAGTAGGTGGCTTCCTGGCAGCATGAGAGCTTTTTAAGTCTGTAAGTGGCAATTTCCTGTTGTTCTCAGCTCAACTGGATTTATTTCAGGAACATTCCTAAAGCCCAGAACCTGATGATGTGAAGGTATATTACTTCCCCTCAGCTAAGATATTATTTTCTGTGGAGTAAATGATCTTTTTCTGTCTTTCCACCTTTGAAAATTTTTTTCATTGTTTTTTTATCAATAGCCATAGACTATGAAACAAATCGTAGAACACACAGCATTTGACGTATATCCTTTTACTTAATGACATTTCAGTGTCTTTAATACTGGCTCAGATACCTTTAACCTATATTTTAATAGGTTTTCTTTCCTCTGTATTTGTGAAGACCCTATATTTTAATCCAATGGAATAAAACACCAGGTTGAAATTTGTACAGATAGCAGAAATAGTCTTACTTTTTAAAATATAGGTACAGTTTTGAGGGGAGACATTTATATGGTATAATTCAGGTAGAATGCCCCAAGTAAATGAGATAAATATAATATTAAGATAAATGGGAAATAATGGTGGCATATAAAGACTGTTAGTCAACATACTTCATAATCTGAGAGTAGGAAACATTAAATGGCTTTATGCTAGTTACTAAAGAATAGTAGATTTATGTTAATGCTGTACATTTTTCTGTGATCATGCCTAAAATTCCTTGGGGGAAGGCTAGAATTAGTCTTCTAGAGTATGTCATGTTCCTTCAAGTAGTTTTCATCTCAAATATGTAAGGGCTATTTCTGTCTAATAATTTATGCTGCTAAAGCTTCAAATCACTATTCCCTGTTTAAATGCTAACTAAAATTTCAGAATTTTACAAATTTATATTTAATACCTAATAAAAAATGACAAATTTCTTCAAGTAGGTGCAAAGTTATAATTATCAGTTGGTGAAACTGTCTTCATCCCCTAGCCCATTTCTTTCTGTCTTTATTCTTGCATTTACCCTCTATTATTTACCTTTTATATCTTTCACCTGCTTTGAATTCATCATCCTGCTATCGATGTTTCAGTTTTCCTTTTGCTTCTCATCTAGATGGGTTTTTTTAAGTTTATCTTCAAAACTTGGCTGATCATTTAATTCTCTGGACGTCTGTGTTTCATGTAAAGTGGATTTTTAAGAAATGAATCCTGGAGACAAACTTTAAACTTTCTCTGCACCGTAGCAACAGTATAGCTTGAACTCTCCCACCCCACCAGGGGACTCTCCCTGACAATAAGCTGGTGCATTGTCACAAGCTGGGGTCTTTAGGAGTCATGACAAAGTGGAGAAATGAACAAAATAGATTCCCAGCTGTTTGCATAAGCCAGTAAGGATGCTGACACCATACCTGTGGTAAAGCAGCCAATATCAAGTTCACCAGGAAGGTGGAATAATCTGAACATTAGAGGAAAAATGTGTAAAACTAGTAAGGTTAGAATGATTGGGTCACTACAAAAGACTGAGCTTGAAGAGATCTGTGAGGCATTTGAGAAAGGGGAGGCAGAAGTTGTAACTGAGTAAGAAAGACATGTAAATAGGACTTGAAAACACTGAGTCTATTTGGACACATTAGTCATTAGTCCCTCTATCTTTCCACCACATTTTTTTAGAAACTCAGCCTTTTTAATTTAGAACATGAAGGCTCTGTAGACTTTTATCTTGCCCTTAATTTGAACATGAGAATGAGTACAGTGTCTACAGTGCAAGAAAATAAAAACATGGAGCAGGCCAGGTGAGGCTGAGTAAACTGGACTGTCCATGTCCAAATGGTATACAGCTGTGCTGTTGCTCTTCTCTGTGGTTAAAATGTAGGACAGAGAGACCCACCTTGCCAGATCCCTCAGTATTTCCGTAAACCCTCGAAATCGTTATCCTCTTATAAAACCTCTATTTTTAATATTAGAAGATAAACCAAAGAAATTGAGTTTGCATCCCTCAATCTAGCTAAATCTCATCTTTCTCAATAAGATACAAAAGCCCAGAGAAAGAATCACATGAACTGTTCTGTTGTCACAGGGATGTTTACGTCAGAACCCAGACGTGAGTGTGGTCTGATTCTCACTTAAGTCTTTTATGAAATTCATGAAAGTCATTTGTAATTGAACTAGCATGGAAGGAATTTCAAGTTATTGATTTTTGAGGCAGAGTATAATGTAGTTCTCTAAAATACCTCCAGAATTTACATTTTCCTCAATGTGAAACTGTCACATTTATGTTCACCAAACTATGAATAGTGAATGATATATAGGATTTTTTCATGCTTCCCAATTGCAAATCGATAGACCATTTAAGTAGGAAAAATACTTTGTAGTGTAAAAATTAAGTTTCCAATCCAATGGAAATATATATTTTTTGTTAATTATCTTATATTTAAATAAAAGAAAGCCACTCTTAAAAATTATAGAACTGTTTGTGACAAATATGATTTGTGAATACAAAAACAAGTTTCTCCTTTCTGTAATACTTTTCTTAAGTAATCCCTACTTTCAAAAAAACATTAGTTCCAAAAAGATTTACATTATATTGTTTGATTAGTATTCAGGGGTATGTTGCATGCATGACAGTGTGTGCATGTGCTTGTGTATGCGTATGTGTGGGTCTGCAAAATAATTAACACCTTTACTTCTCTAGTCTCCATTTGTTCTTCCATCAAAACATTGCCCATCCCCTTCCATTCTGCTTGTTACACAGAGATGCCATCATCATTAGTTAAATCAATTGATAACTTTTTACCATTTAATCATGATTATGCTACTTGACACAAATATATTGTCCTTTTTTTTTCAAATGATGGTAAATAGCAGATTATTTGGGGGAAAATTAGACTGGGTTACTGAATTTATTACAGTTGCAACATATTTGTTCTGGCTGTACCAAATACTGTGCTAGGCACAAAGGAAACAAAAATAGGCTTAATGTCTTCAGGTCCACATGAAGGTAATGTTAGTGAGGGAAAATTCACTAACAAAGCAAAAGTGATATTTTCTGTTTGTCTGGAAAGATGATCAGCTTTGCTTTATGGGAAAGTGTTGAGCATTGTTTCCTCTCTCTGGAGAAGATTTTGAAAACTATAAAGCTAGAGATCTTTTCAGGAGCTACTAAACAGGTAGTTGTATGTGGTAAATAGTTAAAGGCAGATTTTCCTGAAATAATTTGCAACATGGCTAGATGATTTATAGTGAGGACACAGATTTGTCTTTGTGCAGTTTCACATATATAAAGAATGTAGTATTATTTTGTAAGATTTCTCTAAGTGCTCATGATTTTAATTGAAGCACCATTTTTCAGTATATAATTTACTTAACAATTTCCTTATTGCTAAAGAGTTAGGGTCCTTCCAATTATCTTCTACTATAAAACTTCAAAAAGTATCTTAACATTCATTATATTTTTCATTATTTTCAGACATATTCCTCAAAGACTCATCCTCTTTTAAACTCACTGTTGTAAAGCTCTTTTATGTGCCATCCTGAAGATCACTCTTTAAAATACTCATAAACTCCTAAACTTTTAATAAATCGTTCTTTAGCAAACACTGTGGTTGATTTCCCATCAACTAACTTTAAAGCCCATTGTCAGCTCCCTATTGAGCTAATAAGACTAAAACATTGACTGTACACATACTGAGTACCTTTATAGAAGATTTTCATAATGTGTTATCATTTCAGTACAAAATTTAGTTTCAGTGATGCCATAGTCATCAAGGCTTTCAATAGTTTGATGGAAATAAATTTGTAAATGTAGCATTCTATTGCATTACCTAAAATCAACTTTATGATACAGATCAACCAGGTAAAACTCAACTTTACATTTTTTAACCATAAGACTTTGCTTAACAAATAATTTCTTAACGTTTTTAACCAACAAGAAGAAAAATAACCTAGAACTTCTCATATTATTAAAAATACCTGTCTTACTCAGATATCAAAATTCTATGAAGTTTTCATCATTCAAATCAGTGATTTACTTAACAAATATTCACTGAACTCCTATCACTTGCCAACCATCATTCTAGCACTAGAATATAATCATGAAAAAAATAAACAAAAATATTTTATTCAGTGAGTTCACAATCTAGTGGAAAGAGAAATATGATTAAAAAATATAATGTAGTTTGAATATATAAATGATTAGAAGATGAATGCTGTAGAGAAAATAAAATCAGAGGAACGTGAAAGTAATACCAGGGGACTTGGATTTGAACAGGATAACCAGGGAGGACCTTACTAAAAATATTACAGTTGAGAAACCCTGAAACAAGTAAGGGAATGTAGCATATGTGAATCTAAGGAAATCATATGCCAGACAAGGGAAATGACAAATACCAAAAACCAATATAGACTGGGAATTACTATGTACAAGAAACAGCACTGAAGTTTAGAATCAGGAAACCTAGACTTTAGGATGAGCTCCTATAATATCCACCTATGTGACTAATGCAAGCCACTTAGTATCTCTAAAGTTCAAATACAACATATGGAAATGGGCTTGGGGAATGGAATCATTTCTGAGTTTCTTAAAATGTAATACTATATGCAAACCTTAAAACTCAATCAATTCTCTAAAATTCTCTAAATTCTATAATTTTTGTTCATTACTAGCTGAATCATTAAAAGATTGGATGGAATTTAACATATTGAATTCATGAGGCATGGAAACACCTGATGCATCAAGAAAACTATCACAGAAATTTAAAATAAAAGACCTCAGTGCTTCAGTGCTACACTTCAGTAATCTGGAAAACATAATTGTGTCAAACCTCATTCCCTGAAGCTGATCAATAGGGATTTATGGGGAGGAATAAGGATAAAGAGATATAAACTTTAACTGAGTTCATTTTCACATGTTAGTAGCACTATTCTTGTTCAAGAGGCTTCCTTTTGAGTTTGATATTGAGCATCATTTCAATGTGTGAGGTGGTCTGCTCCGTCCATGTATTTTGGAAACTGAAAGGTCTGACAGTAATCTATTTTCTGCTAATTTAAAAGCCCAAACAAGTTACAAGGCCAGCATCCCACATAACAAAGCAAAATAGTGCTGCTGTCAACAGGTTATGTTGTGATCTCTCATGTGCCTTTTTTAGTTCCTTAAAAAAAACTTTGCATAAATAAAATTGAGACCAATAAAAGTTACAACTATGTCAACACATAGACATGGTTCCTTTATATTTACTGCTATTAGGTGACCTTTGATGACTACAGATTCCATTTGTCCTGACACAATCTTTGTGCTGACCGCACCTCATCAGGGAAAAAAAACATCTCAGCAGCCTTGAGGTTATTTCTAGATATTTTCAACTTACTTCCACTGTACTGCTGTTTTGAGGTAAAAAGCACATTTTATTCCTCCCCAGAGTAAAGGGGTTTTTTATTTTACTTTTCTTAAAGTAAATGACACTAAAACTGATTGACTTATAAAGTGTCATTTAGGGAAGGCAAGGCCTTCATATGCCATTTAAGCAAAATGTCTTGAAGGATCACAAAGAATGTTTCTGAAGTTCAGCTCTAAAGGAAGTAAAACAGATTCAAGGTTGTCCATTACTGAAGTTCTGCCCAGTGCCGCTGTACTGAAAAGTGAATTATTAGAGTCACCATAAGTGTAGTGTGTTTTATTGTATGCTTGCGCTATATTTTTGCATCAACGATACTCTAAGTTTATCTCAAATAAGTTAAAATTCTCTATGGAAAGTGAATCTGTGTATTCACAAGAACTGCAGAACTTGCCTTCTGTGAGGAAGGGAAAGAGTATGAGGGAACTAACATTTTTTTGAATATTTACTTTGCTCCAAATGTTAAGAGAGTAAAATGGGCCTTTCATCTAACCTCTCTACAGTGTATTTTCTAATTTGTGGAAACTGAGACTCAGAAAAGTCATACCATCAGTACATGGTAAAACCCTCCAAAATCTCTATTCTTTTTTCCAAAAATGCATGCCAATTCTCATTAGCTGTGGTTACTATGATATGGTATTTGCTTGATATAAACCGAAGAGCAGCACCGTGGCTGTGATAAGAGTCAGGATTCACCCAGGGACCAGGCAGGCGTGTTCTACTTCTGCACTGCGGGAACCTCTAGCTTATTCAGCTGTCTCATTGGGCTGAGCAGCCACCCTTACAATTCATATCTTAGTAATGACAGTTAGCTCCTAAACCTTTGGAAGTAACAAAACTCTCAGAATGACTCAGAGAACCAAATGTCAACTGACATACTCATTTTGTGAGATATTCCAGAACTAAGGCAGAGAGAAAGATCTGCACGTCCCCTTTCAGATTGGTGACTTCACTGAGTGGTCTGTATGGCAGCCCAGAAAGTCATTGTGTGACCAAAGAATCAGAAATAAGAAATCAGGTACCTGTGTAGCTTATCGAGTAGGCATATCGTCTGGTGACTTTTTTTTTTTTTTTTTCAATTTAGAGAACAAGAAATTATTGTTTAAAATCAGAGCTCCATCTCATATAAGTGTTATACACACTTAAAATTCTATCAATTATTTTTCTCTGGTAATTGTTTTTTTTTTTAACTCTTGGTAACCCAACCCCTAAGTGTTGATTACTTAGTATATTTTGAAGTTTAAGTCTCACCCTGAGAAGTGACAAAACTAGTCTCAACTGGGAGGAGAAAAATTTGAGCTTATTGTTTGTCTTAATACAGCACATTTTATTCATCTTCTCCCTGCTCAAAGAGGCATCTGAGAATCTAGATACTTAAGATTGAAAGAGCTGGGGACATGTGTATGACACATTTAGTTAAACAGTTACTGGCTAACCCCAAGGATGATTTTCAAAGTGTAGAAACCGTTGTCTAGCACCTCTTAAACTGAATTCAGCTTAACCTAGCTAGCAGTGTTGGGATGGCAGAGGCCAGAAGGGTCAGCCAAGAAACCATCCTAGTCTTTTGTCAACAGAAGCACTATAATCACCACACGAAGATGAGAGGTGTTCCAGCATAAAGCTGTTGGCACCAGAAGTCAGGAAAGTGGGCGCCCTTCTACTCACTTCCCCCATCAAGGAAGCAGACTCCAATTTCCTCACCTTGCAGCTGACTATTTGGGCTATTTTTAAGATGGAACTCTTTGGATTACTGATTAATGTGACTGTTTCCAATCAAAGTAACTAGAAACAAAGTAATCATTGTCTAGAAATATTCTTGGTAGATTTGCTTGACAACTTAAAATCTCGGTTTAGAGAATTTCTTAGTGATCAGGAAAAGAATCAAGAAATGCCCTAAACATAGGTATAACATACTACATTTTCTTAAATCACCACCTGTAAGTAGGATTCAGGTACAAAATGTCAACCTTGCAAGTACAGATCTAAACTTGGGAAATGCTTTGATTTGACAGATAGCACCTCTTGAGAATTGCAGGGTCATAGTCCAAAAGTGAAAAGGGCCATTTGGTCAGAACACTTAATATCAAGACTTTCATCAATTATGTGACCAGACCAGTTATCTTAAGAACTGTTGCCACATTAGTAAAACATTGCTAAAATGGTTTAGCAACCATACCCACAACTCATGAGTTTTTGCACTGTAAATGAGATATGTGTGTGAAATACTCAGTGAATGTAGTATGCACATACCTCCTTTGGACAGAGTTAGAGGTTTTCTCTGCACATATGCAAGGTCTTGAATGTCCTTTATAATTGTCATTCTCCTTCCACATCTTATTCATTGCTAAATCCTCAGAAAACATAGACTCGTACTTGCTCTTAGTTGGGGCGCAAGAACTAATCTGTTTAAAATGAAAAAAAAAATGGAGCTTTGTTCTTACTTTTATCCGATTTCCTCAGTATTCTGTCTTGTTCTCTGCCTTGTCCCTTCAACTGAAAACTCAGTAGCCTGCCTGCCCAACTCTCGATTTCTGTCCACTCTTGGATTATTGGCTCATGAACCAGCCATCTAGTCTCAGTCAAGCATCCTCCCAGGTCAAGTCCATGTTCTTCCGAAGATGCTCCTTTTGCAGATCTGCCCCTTGTGTTCTTCAGTTAGGTGCAACAGTGTATTACAAATGACATAATGACAAAGGTGCATTGTCGTTATGGTTGTGTCCACCAAAATGAGACTTCAGAGTGCTCTTCACCAAGTAGCTCCAGTCTATCCCTTTCCCATGAGGAATAGTGTGCTCTGCCCCAGGGAGTAAGATGGAGTCAGAGTTTCTGTAGCCCTCCATCTCCTACTTAAAAAATGTGTGACTGAACCTGATGATATCCACAGCCTGGTAATTCTAAAAGTCTGTCTTTCTAAGGTGATTGGGAACACATCTAGTTCTAGTAAAGAAGATTAATTTAAATTAAATGAGTATGTTTCAAAAAGTAAACTCTTGATTCACATATGTTTGACTCTTCAAAACATTTTTTGAGTTAGTCTATGATGAGACATTTTAAAAAGTTAATAAAAACATTGAAATAAAAATTGAGTTCAAAGAAAATACAAGACTGCAAAGACCCTCAGCATTTGTATTTTCATAAAGTTTGTACAGATACAAATTGTGTTTGTATTTTGTAAAGCTCTGGAGTTTCTTTTATATCTCCCCTTTTTGGCACTTATCTTTATGTAATTGATTTGAAGTTTTTGTTCCTCGTACATCTCCCATATTTTCTAAAGCTTTTAACAAAATTTTAATCTAATCTAGAAGTATAACTTTACGGTCACTGAAAAGGGAATTATAGCTGTGATTACATATCAAGTATGTCTGTATGTTTCCTGAAAACCATGGAAAAAAATGTTCACATGACAGCTGTATAATTTTCAGTGAAGCCTACAGTTTTCCTGGTATTAAAAAAGACAGAGAGAGACTTTTCGTGTAGCATGTTTGCAAAGGAGAAAATGAATACTTTCAGGGTAGAATTAGTCATTTTATCCCTACTCCTAAAAAAGAGGAAAACAAAATAAGAAATAGGAAGTGTCTTTGAAAAAGAAATGCACATAAATTAAGACCTAGGTGGGTAATAAATATTAAAATATGCTCAACATTTCTAGAAAGTAGGAAAATACAGACTAAAATATCAGTAAAAATTAGTCTATCATCAGAATGACAAAAACAATAATGTCAAGTAATATCATATGCTGATGAAGATGTGGAAAATAGAGAACCTAATGTGTTTCTGCTGGTAATATATTCTAATGCAGCTATTTGGAAAAATAATCTCACTGAATTTACTGAAACAAAACATGCAGACACATGGCAAGCCAGCCTTTGGACTACTGAGTAGATTCTGGATTAATTACTCAGTGCTCAAAGAAAAGGATGTGCTGACATTCATGACAGAACATTATTATTGGTAGATTTATCAATGTGTAAGTGGGATGGCATGTCGTAGATTATAAGATGCAACAACTTAGACTTATATGCAACATGACCATAAAAACAATGTTGAATGTAAAAAGTTAGAAGCAGACATTTATACCATAGTATCGTTGATATAAATTAAACATCTGCTACTATAAATCTTTCCAAAGTTTCATGTGTGTGTGTGTGAGTGTATGTGTAAAAGGTAGAATAAAGTTTTTTTAAAAATTAAATATATTAAACTTTAATATGCCTGTGTTGAAGAGTGGGGAGTATAGGATTAAAGACAGAGCATATTAGAGAAGAAAAGACTAAAGGAAATTTTAAAAAGGAGCATTGCAGACTGATGACAGTGAAATATCATGATTTAAAGTCTACAGACATCTTAAAGTTGCTTTTCTGAAGTCTATTTTTTTCAAGCCTTTGAAGCTGAGAAAAACAAAACTGAGAACATGTGAACAACAACCATAGAAAGGATTCTAGATGAGAGCCTTCCAGAAAGCTCCATTTAAAACTCACTGAGCTGGCAGTAGTTTAGAGCATTAGTCACTCTCTCTGGGAGAGCGATGGCAAAGAGATTCCCATTGCTGTCACAGCCACTGAGGGTGGGAACTGAATTTAATTCCTTTGAGCATCCTCCACTCCAGCACAGGGTCTGGCACATAACAGGTACTCGATTTTGTGTAATGAATGAATTCACATCTTAAAAACAAATATCGTTATTCTTGTAGTTTAACCACAGACCTGATATGAAAGCATGAGAGGGGTTTTTCCATTCAGGAAATAGCACTAGCTCTGTCAGTTGGACCCAGTCCTGATACTAGATTCAGGCACATCATGACGCCCGCTGCACCAGTCTGTGCCTAGATTTATAGCATGGGTCAAATCTTTCAGAGTAGCAAACGAGAGTATTTTCTTCCTTTACAGTGAAGTTGGCTGAAGAGCAAGTTTTAGATAAGCATTGATTCATGTACGCCTACAAACAAGGAATTTTATTTTGCGACATCATCATTCCCACTTTTGAACATAGAGTGTACCTTACTGATGACAGAAGAAAAGAAAAAAAATCTACATAGTCTTTAAAGAGAGTCACACTACTGTGTTGACTATTAGCTTTTTTCCCTGGCTTTTAAAGTGTTATATACCTTTGTTAGTTCCTGTGAATAAATAATGTTAAATATTCTATTTTTGAATTTTCCGAATTTTTTTTCAGTGCTGATTCATGTATCAAACATACATCTCGGAACAATTTTGTAGTTGTTTTTTTTCCTCTGATAGAGGAAATAGATACTTTACTAGGCCTCATCCTCCCCCCATTATCTTAAGGGTACCCTGTTTAGAAATATTTTAACAGGAAATCCTGAGAAGAAGTAATCTTTATTCAAAGTGTATGTAATTTGCTGTTGGAATTTGAGTGGCCCGGAAGCGAGGGAGTTGCATGTGCCTGGGATTAGAGTGAGCCTGTGTCTCCTTTCCTCGGTTCCCTGCACAGACACAGGCAGTGATCCCGGCTAGCCGCTCAGCTCTGTAAGACTGAAGTAGTGTGTTTAATAACCCTTAGAATTAGAGAAGTGAATCCTGGAAAAGACCTCGCTCTCTTTTAAACTAAGCTATATAGACAAAAACACAAAAGACAAAAACAGCCTAATTCATAAGATTGCCAATAAATTGCTATCCTAGATAAATGGAATATTCTTCCTCAAATACATTAAAGAGTCAAATAGTTATGTTTAGAAAATGCACATTTGTATAATTAGAATTAAAAGGTTTTTTATTTTAAGAGTTATTCTTTACATTAAATTTAGCTCTCCTAGGTATATATAAATATTTGTTTGTAAGTATTTAATCATCTAAGCCTTGAGATATGTAAATGCTTATGTGCTAAGTGTTCTAATCTAGTTGAAGACCACTGAGAAAGGTGAAATTTCTTTAAAATTACCATAGGAGATCCTGGATAAAACTGAGTCATTGCAAGCCTTCAATTTGTATAATTTTTTTTAATGTGGATATTGAACCAAGGAAGGGGCATCATTTAACACAGGAATATATAATGTCAGGCAAATGCCTTTGTGATTAAATTGCTGGCTGAGTGAGTCCCAACTCCCAACACTCTTAGGAAGAGGTACTTCTTGATCATTAGACTGAGTAAAATAGATTGTTCTCAGAAATGACCTCCACAAAGAACATTGGTGATATTACATTAGTTGAAAGGACTCCAAGCAAGAAGTGTTGTTAATTTTGGAAAGGTCCCATCAGTTATGCTTTTCGCTTCTCTCTGCCATATCACACAGACGACTTCTCTTTTAAAGATGTGGAATTTGCTATCAGACACTTATGCAGAGAAACAATTGCCATTTTATGGTGAGGGGTGCTCTCACTTACTGAACTTGAGTCCCCAATTCAGAGCCCCTTTTAGAACCTGTTCTACTTTCCAAAGCTTAATAAATTCAGAATCTGATCTTTTAAATAATTATGTCATGTGACAAAGTCACACTACCTGGACTGAAGGTTTCTTCTGAACTCTGAGTAACTGATTATAATGCTGTATTTTCCCTTAACCCCATTTAAATTACTTCCAATGAAATTTTAATCTGGTATTTATCATTTTTCCTTCCTAATAACTGCTCATTCATATTCATTCAATATTTATTCAGTGTTCTTTATGTGCCAATTACATGTGCCAATTAATTTCTTAAATATCTTATTGTTTCAGCTTGCCAATTTTAATATCTGTAGTAGTTGCCACCCAGATCCCTTTTTAGGACCAAGGGACTTATACCAGATGCTTTAAGTATTGGCAGCTGATGCCTCTCAGCTCTCTCCCTTCTACAGGATCTCCTCTAGTTAAAGATAGCTGCCTCTCCAGGTTATGCATCCTCCCCAGGGAAACCCACATCCAGTGAGTGGTCAGTGAGGAAGACACAAAAACCCAGCCCCATGATTCAATTTGGAAAAATTCTGACGTGGTCTCCCAGATCCAGAGTTCAGCCTTTTCCTCCACTCTGTCAACCTAAAAATTCAGGAGTTTATTTGGAATAAAAAAATTGCAATTTGGGGTACATCGATGAAGGCAGAAAACCTAAAACATACCCCTGGGAGGGACAGCATCCTTTTTTTAGGGGGAAAATAAGTGGTTGAAGAAAATAGTTGATTTATGTTACCAAGTGTGAACTATGCTTGGCTGTACGTAATATGTTAACGACTCTATAGAAAGGATAAAATTGGAATTTGACTGACTCTTACTCCTAAAAGTCCATAATTATCACTTCCATCTGGATGACTTCTCAGTTGTTTGCTTGATGATTTCTTTAAACAAATACTATTGTCCCATTCCAAGGGGACAGGTATTGCAATTTCTGTTATAGTTTCCTCACTCTTCTTAAAATAGATTCAGAGATGGCCACTTTTCACAACCCAGTCCTTCTCCCCTCACTACTTTGTCAGTGTGATTTCCCAGTATACACCCCACCAAACTGCCCACTATCCAGTCTCCATCTCAGAGTCCATTTCCAGGTAATCCAGTCTAAGACATGTGAACCACAGGGCATCACCCGTCAGAGCCATCACAATGGTCTCTGCTATTTATACATCACCCATCACCTTTGCTAGTATTCAGAGCAGTTCTGTATCTTGTTTACCAAAATATCCATTTGTTATCAGATACTAGTCATAAAAATATACCAGCTATTTTTCAAAAAAAATCTCATACAGTATAACTTGTGGCATGTGAGTGATTCCCTATGTATAAATGATGCTTAGAGAGAGTGATAAGACTCATGCTTATTACTAGCTTAGGAAAAGCAAACTGAGTCATTAGCTGGTTCAGCAATATGTTTTCAACTAATTTTTCTATTGACCCAACTATGCGTATTATGCTTTAAGTAAACTTTGTAGTAGGTTGTTTGACCAAGCAAGAAAGCAAATCATTTTATTACCTAACAGTGATTCAGTTCCATTGGTGAGTGTTGTTCAACAGACACGAAAGTTCATTTAAACAAATATTTAATATTTGCAACATGTAAGACAGTAAGATAATCATTAGCACTGCCTCTCAGAATACTCAGCTGAGGCAGACTTTCTGGAGTCGCAAGTGAAGAAATGACAGTTGGTCAGTGGGTTGCTGGGGATGATACCAAGTCTATGCAAAATCCCCAGCCTTCCTCATGCTTGGTCATGCTCGTATATGTTCAGTAAAATGGTGTGAATCTCATTCAGTAGGTGGTGACTTTAGTATTAAAATGAAACAAGGCCATCTTTAGATCATTACTTGTCATGTGCCGGCTCAGGTCATAGGGTAGGTCAGAACCACTTAGCCTGATCAAAGATTGTATCTACTTCTCCCAGGGCATTTAACTAGTCTACAATTTAGAACTACATTATCTAGGGAATCAAAGCAGACTAGATTTTGAATGGCTATTCAGTGGCCAAGGTCTTGAGGGACTCTATCGATTTGAAGGTGGCCTTATGGAGTGTTTCCATTATACTGTTAGGTTTTCCTTTTGCTGGACTTCTAATAGTTTCACCTGAGCCTCTCTGTGAAACAGATGAACAATTTTGTCTCATCTCTCAACCTTCGCATCTTATTAATTCAGGCTGGAGAGGGAGAGGGTGAGGTCTCCTAACTGAAACTACTTTTCAGCAAGGTCATTCCATTTGATTTGTGATCTGTGCTTAACTAGGATTCTGGGGGATTCTGGGAATAGTTTAGTGATGTTTTTGTGTGTAATTTAAGAAAATGAAGAAAGATCAAGCATCTTTTCTATGGTTGAAAATTAAAGACCTTCTTCCAATATTTGTTAGAAATAATTTCATCCGGGAAAACAATATCAAGTCATTTTTCTCAATATTTCATTCATTTATCACATTTATTGAGCACCTAATCTCTATGAGAGTGCTGGCCTACACACAGAATACATCAGTGAATAAAACAAGGACAGTCCCTATCCTACATGCCTACCTCCATTACTCTCTTTACTACCCCTTACCTAAGAGAGAGAAAGGAACTCAGAAAGGATGTAGCCATTATATAAAAAGATTGCCAGATTTTCTGCACAACAGGATTTCTTTTAGTTGTCCTCTTCTATTGTTGATCCCATGGATCACTTATTTGCTTTGATTATATGGTCTCTCATATTTTGACTACTATGTGATTTGAGTGTGTATAAGACAAAGCTCTCAACCCCTTCATCATCATCTGTAAATATTGCTGGATAAGTGACTGAAAAGTAAAGGGAAGGAACTAATATTCTTTGATCATTTAGCACATTCTATGCACGTTACATTAGACATAGAACTCTTAATCTGCATAGTGAGTCTGAGAGTTGGATACTGTCATTACCCTGTTTTATATATGAGAAATCTGAGCCTTGGAGACAAACTGGAAAACTTTCAGGAGATCACACAGATAAGTGACTGAACCCAGGTGCACCTGCCCTCTCCTTCCTGTGTTGATTCTGCAGGTAAAAACCATCGCATTCTTGACTACCAAATTTATTATACCCAGAATTGGAGAAACAAGTTCCCTAATTCAGTCAACTATTTTTTTCAGGTTTTGCAACCAATGTGCTTTAAAATTTATGCAATAGAGCCTGTGGGCATAAAAATTCAGAATAAAAGCATTGCAATGGTTGGTGTAATGTTGGCCAAGCTTTCCTCGTGATGATGGCTGAGCAGCCTATGGGTCTCCTTCCACCTGGCCTCATCTTTTAGAGTCTTCTGCAGGAGGTTCTCAGAGAACATGCACAGAGTTTCTGAATAGTCTTCCCCTCTAGCTACCTCCCTCTTGTGAACCTTTGCAATGGGAATCATTCCACATGAAAATATCAGTTGAGGCAAAAACTGAAGACAGCAGGCAAGTTAGGACATTGACAGTCTCTTATAGACCTGTGAAACTTGTTTTGGATAAATTATCTGATTTGCTTCTATGAAAAATAAACAATTATAAATTGATATTGTTTTGACAGTTTAAAATTTTGTTATGTTCTTTCTTATATCTAAGCATGTATAAATTTGAAGGCTAAATATCTATCTATAGGGGAAAGGCATTTAGTCCTACTGGAAAGAGGGACAAGTATCAACTGTACACTAGTTACTTAGGTACATAAGTCTGATAACAGCATTTTCTTATTACTCCTCAGTCTTAAAGTGCAAAATTAATTCTCTGAAGCCAAAGCAAAAACCTTTTTTTTTTTTTTTTGCTTTTTATGGAAGATTTAAAATACTGGCACATCGCAATATTTTTGTTTTTATATGTCCTGCTTTAGTCCACCAAGACTTTGGAGCAGTCTATAAAAATAGTTGATCAGTGACATGATAGAGAAGTAAATAAAGATTATCATTGTGCTCTGAACTTAGGTTTTTATGTACTAATTGGCATTACGCAGATATTCCTAAAATATGAAGCAAAAAGAGAAAGTATATGTTTCATCATTCACGGTTTACTGGATAGCAAAACATTCTTAATCAAATCAAAGATTTTCCTGACATCTTGGTTTGACATGGACATTTTATCTGACATGAGGTAGCTAGTATTGTTTCATTTCATGACATTCAGATAATAAATGTAGAGGCAGTTCCCTTAGGAAGTTTTTAAAGTTTTAGAGTTTTTTTTCTGTATACAAGTTGAGGGCATACTGACCAAAGCCAACGCAATGGGAGCAATTTTCTGGAGAAATGAGAAAAGTATATGGTCAATACACACAGCTTGCTGATCGTTTACCTTAATTGCCAGAGAAACAATGCCAAAACATAGCCCATTACCTGGCCTGAACTTTCTGCTTCTATACACAGCCTGTGCAACTAGCTCATCAAACTTGTTTCTGCAAAGACACAAATGGGCCCAGATTCATTTCAAACAGTACTCTTGGCCATCACTACCAATTGTTCAAAATGGCAAACACTGAACCCTGTTTATCCTCCTGGACTAGATTTCCTAGAGTTAATATGCCCCTCAGAGAGTACTCGGGCCTCTGAAATGATGCAGTGTTACATATATAAATCTCCCAGGATATTTCTCTAGGGAGAGACTTCAGCACTTTCAGTCCATGAAGGGGTTACAGTAAGGAATGCATTAGTCACATATCTCTTAAACACTCCTTCAGTATTTTGTCATGCACTTTCCATTAAAGGTGAGAAGCAAGCAGTTCAAAGTCCTGCTTTCTGGCAAGGACCAGGAGCTAGTGTGCTTATATTAAAGGTGGGGTCACACATGCTAGAGACCAAAGTTAGATAAGTCTTGCGAGAACAGAGAGCCTCACCCAGATTGATACTCACACCACCTGTGCATGAAGAGAGCAAAATAGAGCCTCTGCAGGACCAACCACCAAATATTTCTTGAGTGTCTGCTCTGTGCTGGAAAATAAGGAATTAATGTTGAAAAGATTGTTGTCTAGGTGAGGCTTACCTGAATGATTACATAAATGTTAATCTCTTTGTTACTTGATATTAAAAACCAGAGGGCTGAAATTATCCCAACAAATGGGCTGAATATCTTCCAGAACACAAACAACAAGCATGTTTCCAAAATTCCCACCAAGATAAGACAAGTATATAATATTTATTTACATATTCTTATATATTTTAAATAATGATGTTAATTTAGAAATACAGAAATTAGAAGACTAGAACTGAATAGAATAGAAACACATCTAAAGTCATCTTTCCAGTTTACGACTACATAAAATATTCTTCATAACTTTGGCCATAATAAGGATTTTTGGTGTGAGAAATTCAAAGTATTACTCAGAAAATAATTACAAGAGATTCATTGATTTTATTCTCAAATATTTAATGTCCATCATAAAATTTAGTCACAAATAATAGATTTTAAGTAGTTTTATATTTATTCATTTTTGATTGTAAGAAGTATCTTACAGAAATGCAATGCAAATGTACTCCTACCTTACACTTCTCGTTTTCCAGGAAGTATGAGAAAGCTGCACTGAGATTAGATAAAGACATAAAGGAGTGTCAAAGGTTTTGAGGACAGCAGAGAATATTAGAAATCATCACTCTGATTTGTTTTCCCTACACAAAGGCAGAGAAAACCTCTGTCAACTAAAACAATTAATCAACTTAATGTTTATTTTTTTTTAACCATGAACAGATACTCAAAATGCACTGCACCTTTGAAAAGTAATATACCATATGATTCTAGGATCTCAAAATGAAATATATACCTTGACATAAGACCAGATACTACAAAATATATAGGAGAAAACATAGACTATGTACTTCATGATACTGTTTTAAAGATACTTTTGGTGACTTTTTATATTTCCACATCTGTATATTCTACCATAAGATGACCACTAAAAGTCCAATTCTGTTCTTCACCAATCCCCTCCGGGATCTCACCAGCAGCCCAACCACCAGGGAGTAAGCTTCATTTCTGCTACCAAAGTGACTTACTGTTTTTTCATTTTAATAATTTTAAAAAATGATTCAGTGCAGGCAGGAATGAAGGTGAGCAGGCAGGAAGAGAGAGGAAGAAGAAGCATTTATTTTATTTGGTTGTTCATCTTCATTGTTCCCCTCAGTCTCAACCCAGGTCCATAGGATGTAAGTGGACCACACTGAGTGGAGGTGGCAGACATAACCACTAAGCCACCAGAGTGAGCCCCAAATGATTTATGATCTTTGTCCTCTCTTCTGACTTTTTATTCCTCCTATTCTCCCCTCTCCTCTTTCATGAGGCCCAGCACAATCCCCCTCCAGGAAATTAGCTTTTTTTTCAACAGACAAGCAGATTAAGTTGTCCTCTGGCAATGTTGACTTATAATTCTGCAACACCAAGCTCTCCTACACAAGGACCAATGGATACTCTCCTTTTGGATTTTAGGATGGGGTGAGGGGGAAAAGCAATGAGAGAAATAAAACCAATTTCTCAATGAATTCACCTGCCAGACGTGAAGTATTGCACATAGTGCCCAGCAGAATGAGAACCCAGCAATGAAAATCATCATCATCATCATGAACATAATTAGCACTCTCATTTCAACCATATAGGAAGTAACAGTCCATGATTTGAGCAAAAAGTACCAAGATACTTGTGTCAAAAACAGGCCTCTGTCTCATTCCCCCAAGCCGCCAATGCCTCTGCACATCTCTCTCCACCCACCTTCTGTCATGACTCTGTGTGAATATCCTTAGTTTCCTTTATCATGCATTCTGTGTTGATCTCTGAGATCCAGCGTTTGCTTCAGCTTCACCACCATGCTATGGGGTTCTCATATGCAGTGGTATTCTGTTCCTGACTAATTGTTAGCTTTCGTCTTGGGAATGGAGTGGGACATGTCATCCATTTCCATCCTGGTCCATCTCTCTTTGCACTGAGTTCAAAATGTGCAGTATGATAACACATACACACACACACGCGCACACATATCTCTGAAATAAGATTATTTAACATATCCCTTACCTCACACAACTATAATTTGTTGTTATAGTGAGAACATTGAAACTGTACTATTAAAGCAACTTTCTAGTATAAGTATAGTATTGTCAATTATAGTCACCATGCTATACTTAGACCCACCTATTCATCATATAATTTGAAGTTTGTATATTTTGACCAGAATCTCCCTTTTTCTCTCACCCCTGAAAACCACATTCTGTTATTTCTTTCTGTAATTTAAGTTCTTTTAGATTCTACATATAAATGAAATCATCGAGTATTTGTCTTTCTTACTGACAAATGAAATCACACAGTATTTGTCTTTCTCTGACTAACATAGTTCACATAGCATAATGCCCTCCGTCAATGTTGTTGTAGATAGCATGACTTTTTCTTCTATGACTGAATGTTATTCTATTGTATATATGTGGTATGTGCGTATACACTTCCATTAATCTGTTAATGGACACTTCCATTAGACTAATATGAACAGCGTTGCAATGGATATGGGTATCTACATAAATCTGTTCAAGATTCTGACTATTTCCTTTGGATATATTCTCATAATTGAGATTGCTAGATCTTCTGCTAGTTATATTTTTATACTTTTGAGCAACCTCCATAATGTTTTCCATAATGGCTGTACCAGTTTACATTCTACAAACATGTACCATCATTCTTTAAATGGAAATTGCTGCAACCAATCACATCTCTATCATGAGAACATGAATCATACTCATAGCACAGTAATGTGTTGCTATGATTGTTCTTCTACGAGTGCTTAGATTGAGCCAGGTACTCTACAGAACGTTTTAGCACGAGTTATCCCTCTTGTTCCTTAACACAGCCCTATTTCAGTGCAATCACTCTGTGTTTTCATTGAGTTAAAACATTACCACTATGTACATTTTATAGTAGGTGGAAGAAAGGGGAGGATCTATTTTTAGGATGACACAGGAGCATCCTGAACTCACCTCTTCCCATAAACATACTGAATCTATAACTTCATGTGAAATGGTTTCCTCTTTGGAAAATTAACAACAATCCCAAACTAGCTGACAACTAACATAATAACTTCTACACACTGGGAAAATGAGGAAAGCATATCAAAGTGATTAGGAGAGGCTAAGGTATAATTTTACACGGAACTCCAGCTCTCGCACTGTGACCCACAATTAGGAGAATACTTAGAGCCCCAACCTTATTACTGAAGAGTGAAAGATTTGAAACCCACATCTGGCACCCCAAATTTTAAGACCTGCATCTGAGAGGAAGACACCGAAAACATAGGTTTGAAAGTCAGTGGATAGGGCTACAGTGTGCTGATAAACATTTCCTAAAGAGTTAGCACAGGTTCACCACTCCAGGGTTCAGTGCATTTGTCTTATATGAAAGCTTCAGCCTGTGTGACATCACTAGGTTGTTCTTGACTTTACCCCTCCTCACAGGAAAAAAAAATATAGCTAATTAATTACAAGATACTACTGAGAGAATCCTAGGATATGATGCTGAAGCTAAAGTACCCTTTTCACTGCAGGATCAAGACAGTTGGCATTAGAAGGTAAGAGAAGCAGTTACACACTGACTGAATGACACCTCCCCCAGGGCAGCACAGCACTATGTGCAAAGATCTCCCTTCCCACTTCGGTTCTTGCAGTGGAAATGAGAACTGGCATAGGAAGGGGCAGTCAGCCCCTCTCAGCATTGTGGGTCACAAGTTGGTATTCCTATTCTGATCTCTCACTGTAAAAACTGTGGGGGAATCTGCAAGGCTCAGTTAGTGGGAATCTGAGTAGTAAAGAAATAAGATAGAGGCTTGCAACAACCAGCACAGTGTGTCAGGGGTGACTGTAGGGGTCTCTGCAAACCAAGTTCCTACTTCCAGTGGCCAAGCAATAACCCCAATTGCTGCTTCCAGCTCCTCAACCAGTTACGTGGACCCTAGGACCTAGAGCCCTGGTGCTAGATTTACCATAATTTTTAGAGTTGAAACCAGGATCAATTGGAGTATCACTGGCAGCTGCCATTACTGCATTTACAGACAAACATTAACTTATAGTATACTGCAAAGCTCAAAACATCCCAATATTTAAAAGTAGAATTTCATCGTGATTACATTAAATTTGCTCTCTGATGACCACCAACATTCTGATATTAATTTGTATGAGAAAGTCATACATTTTAGAGAAGATAAACTTTCAGAAAACTGTGATTAAAACTGGGACAGAATTTCAAACTGGGTGGGGACACCAAAACAAAGATGTTAAACCAGGACTGTCCTGGTCAAACCGGGATGTGTGGTAACCCTACTGTTTACCCAAGCCCAGACTGTCACAGACACTGTGGAGAGGTCACCAGGCATTTGGGTCAGATGGAGCTGGAAGGGAAACACCTGAAAGTTGTTTGTTCCAGGAATTTTGGAGCTGGGTGTCTAGGGGAAAGAGGGTTACAGAGTTGATGGCCCCTAGAGCAAGCCAGTTGCTGGCATGGAGACCTCCCATGCTATGCACAAGCAGGGGTATTAATTTATAGACCAGAATGAGGGTAGATTGCGCCCTTCCCAACTGAAAAGCCATTTCTGGAAATTTAGAATCACTGGAGCAACCCCTCCCCTTTCTGCCTACACAAAGGGGCAGTGACATAGCCCCATCCACTATAGAGAGCGCCTTCCAACTCAGCTACCTACTGATGGAAGAGACTGGTGACCTGAAACCTTTGAAGCCCAGTGGCATTCAAAGAAGGGCAAGCAGGGCTGATAGTTTTCAGAGCAAAGCCAGTAGCTGTGTTCAGCCTAGAAAAATGGGGGTGGGATTGGAGGGAGTGTTGGTGTGAGTTAAGACAAGAAACAAAGAGCTTTACTGGTTTTAGAGCTGATTCTGCCATTGTGCTAGGACAGAATCTAATTCATAGACCTACTCACAGCTGAATTCAATCTTCAGCCTATTAAACCAGGAAACTAACCAGAGTACATGGGAAGCTATATAGACAATTCAGGAGCCCTACATACTGTGGCACATGAACAGAAAGCACAGTCTTTGATTTCCCTTGTTGGCAGAGTAAAGCGGGTATCCTCACCTGACCAAAGAATTCAGTATATTTTCAGTTCAGATTCAGGTCTACAAACTACAAGATGTACAAACCTTGAGTTCCAACCTGCTTACCTGCTAGGGCATGGAAGCTAATTCATAGCCCCATCTGCTATTGAATATGGCACCCAATCTTGACCATCTAGTAAGCCTAACCAGAAAATTCAGGCAATGGCATAGTTCATGTTTCATCTTTACTTGGGTAGGGAACCAACATGTGAAGTCAGCAGGCCTCTCTAGTGGTCCTCAGTCAGTGACATACCCATTCTCAGAACTTGAAAATTGCCTCACCCCCAAATAAACACTCACAGCAGACTCTTGCTTAAAGACGTTAACAGCAGATATACCCAGAAACCCAAACTGAGCTAACTGATGACAAACTGTATCTCTCAAAGCAAGCATGCAAAGTCTGAAAGAGAGAACCCATCACTCAATGCACAAATACCAACATAAACAAACAAGGTTCATTTAAAAATTAGGTAATATGACACCATCAGAGGGAACTAATAAAGCTCCAATGATCTCAAAGAAACAGAAATCTATGTACTGTCAAAGAATTCAAAATAATCTTTATAAGTTTAGTGAACTACAAGGAAAGACCGATAACTAAATGATAAGGAAACAATGCGTGAACAAAACAATAAGTCTCACTAGGAATCACAACCATCAAACATTGGAAAATACAGTAAATTAACTGAAGTATTTGGGTTTCCAAAGAGATATAACCTTGTAAAAGAAAAAAAAAAAAATTGAATTGTAGGGTAGAACATTTGAAATTACCCAAAGGAGCAAAAAGAAAAAAAAATGAAAAAAGCCAACAGGAATTATGAGTCATAATGAAAAGAAAAAAAAATTGCATTATGGGAATTCCAGGAAAAGAAAATGAAAAGTATATTTAAAGCAATAATGGAAAAAAATTTACTGAACCTGGGAAAAGAAATTCATATCCAGATCTAAGCCCTTAGAAACCCAACTAGATTGAAACTAAATAGGGCTATACCCAGGCATTTTATAATTAAATTGTCAAAAGTCAAGGTTAATTATTTTCAGAGCAGTAAAAGAGAAATTATATAGGGAAGAACCATAAACTATCATTGGATTTGTCAACATAAACTTTTTAAGTTAGGAAAGAATGAGATGAAATAATGGGGATGTTTTCTTAGGCAATTTAGTCATTGTGAGAACATTATAGAATGTATTTACACAAACGTAGATTGTGTATCTACTACACACCTAGGATATATGATATAGCCTATTGGGACCACCACATGTATGTGATGTATTACTGGTCAAAAATAAATAGCACATGATTATATTGAAAGAAAATAACTGTCAACTAAGAATTCTATACAGGGCAGAGCTGTCCTTCAGAATTGTAGCAGAAGACTCCTAAATACAATTCTAAGGAGTTAATTACCCCCAGACTGGTATTACAAGAAATGATAATGAGATTTCTTTCAGTGGAAGGAAAGAACACTAACATCACAGAAACATTAAAAGATAGCAAACCTCACTAATAAGGGTAAATATATAATTATACTTAGAATAATTTGCAACTCTGGTTTTAAAATAAAAAATATATAGTAAAAATAGCTATATAATATTCTGTGTTTACTTACATAATATAAATAACATGAAATTGTAGTAATAGCCTAAAATGCTAGGGAAAGGAAAAGTAACTGTAAATTATATAAATTTCGCTGAAGTTATTATCAAATTAAAACTGGGGGTTATAAGTTTAAGATATTTTGTGTAAGTGTTTATGGTAACCACAAGAGAAAGCTCTTCAGTAATTAGACAAAAAAACATGATAAAGAAGTTAATGCCTTCTGATTTCAAAAGACATCAAAACACACACACATAAAAAGAAAAGAATAAGAAACAAGGTACAATGGATCTATTAAAAAAAAACTATTAACAAAATGACAATAGTAAGTCCTTACTTATCAATAATTATTATAAGTGGAAATAAATTCTCCAGTCAAGGACTGACTGAATCAACTTGGAAAAAAAAAACGTAATTCAACACTATGTTGCCACAAGAGACTCATTTTATCCTTAAAAGCACACATAGAATGATACTGAAGAAATAGAAAGACATTTCAAGCAAACGATAACCCCAAAAAAGCAGTGGTAGTTATAGTTATAAAGTCTACTTAAAGTAGACTTTAAAATTAGTAAACAAAAGAAAAGAAAAGGTCACTATATAATGATAAAGAGGTCTATATATCAAGAAGATAAATAACAATTATAAATATTTATGTGGAGACAGTCAAAAAATGGTGACCTGGTAGAGTTGAGATTCATATCCTCCCAACAGAGGAACTCAGAATTCACCTATTCTACAGAAACAAACACTAAGGAAGAGCAGGCACAAAGCTATAGAGATGCAACAACTTTTGAGACTACAAAAGATAGGCAAAAACATCTGAGTTCAGTGGCACTGTAGATTCACGACATAGCAGAGAGAGTGGAACTGTGGGAAGATATGGGCCTCTGGAGAGTCATTCTAAAAGCAAAAAAGAGCCCACGCCGTGGGACCGGGACGCAGAGGAACAGGAGATGGTCTTAGCTCAGAGTGGAGAAGGCCAGTACCATGGGGTCTCAGCTGGAGCTCATGAGGTGAAGTTATAGTGATTGCCACCATAACCAAAAGGCAGCTAGGGGAATTCTGCACCCCCACCCCCTCCCACCATCATTTTGTACCAAGTCTCAGGATCCACACACATATCCCACACACCAGATATCCCACCCCCAGGATTAAAAGAAGATGGTAGTCTCCCAAAACGAACAGGTCCTCACTGCTACCGACTAGTGCCACACTGTGGGTGGAGGCAGAACTGCAGCCTGATTGCCAATTGTGGACCAACAAGGTGATCACCCTATACAAAGCCATCACTGCAGAGAAACTGAACCCACAGAAATATAAACAGAATGCCAAACAGAGCAAAGACACAGATAAATATATGTGAAGTGATTAATTCAGTCAGAAGCCCAGGAAAAAATATGAATTCAACAGATGCTTGCAGACTACCAGAGGATGAATTTATGGTAGCAGTGACAAACATACTCATAGAAATCAAGAAAATAAGAGAGAACAACAACAACAAAAAAGAATAAATGTATCAAGAAATCAAAGACATTAAAAACATGATCACTGAACTAAAGAGGTCAATTGAGGGACTCAAGAATTGGATGGATGAAGCCTCCAGTATAATCAGCAAGCTAGAATATAGGACAGAGAAATGCACTCAAGCAAACCAGCATAGAGCTAAAAGAATGCAAAGAATTGAAGATAGCATTCAAAACCCATGGGATATCATCAAAAGGGACAACATTCACATCATAAGGGTCCCATAAAGAGGAGAGAAAGGCGGGAGAGAAACTGTACTTGAAGAAATAATAACGGAGAACTTCCCTAACTGGAAGAATGAAGCAGGCCTCCAGGCTCAGGAAGCTCAAAGAGCTCCTAATAAAAGAAACACAAACATACCTATACCTAAACACATTGTCATCAAAATGTCAAAAATACAAGATAATCTTAAAAACAACCAGAGAAAAATGAGTCAGAGGCAAAGCAGTTCCCATAAGACTGTCAGCAGATTTCTCAACTAAAATTCTACATGCCAGAAGGGAATGGCATGATATATCCATAGTGCTAAAAGAAAATGATTTTTCAACCTAGGATGCTATACCCTACAAGATTATCATTCAGAACTGAAGGAATGATAAAAAGCTTTTCTGATAAGCAAAATTTAAAGGAATTCATTACCACAAAATCAGCTCTACAAAAAATATCAAAGGATGCTCTATAAATTGTAAAGAAACCCCACTTAAAAAAGAGTAAGACAGCAAAGATAAAAAGTGGGAAGGAGGGCAGAAGAAAAAAAGTGGATGGTTAGAATGAGTGTAAGACTTAATCTGCTTTAAAATAAAAATCGGGAATAAATATAGAATTATTAATGCCAACTTCAGGATAACCTCAAATAATCTGGATAATCTCCAGGGAAAAAGCAAAGAAGAAAACAAAAAGTGAAACCATCTATAACATACCAACACCCAATTTACCTATGCAGAGAAAGAGAAGAACAAAGGCATTGTCTGGAACACACAGAAGACACATTAAAAAATGACAAGAAATAACTACATATTAATAATCACTTTAAATATTAATAAACTAAACTCACCAAATGATACCGAGTTGCTGAATCGACTAAAAAATGTATCCCAACCTTCTACTGCATTCAGGAAACTCACCTTCTTTCAAAAGATAGACAAGGCTCAAAGTCAATGGTTGGAAGACAATACTCTAGTAGAATAGCAATCACAAAAAAAAGCAGAAACAGCTATACTTATATCTGATAAGTAGACTTCCAACTAAAAAGTGTAACAAAAGACAGAGATTGGCATTATATAATGTTTAAAGGGTCAATTCAGCAAGAATACATGTATTATTATTTATATGCACTAAATGAAGGAGTATCTAAATATATTAAGCAAGCATTATTAGAATTGACAAAAGACTTCAACAGCAACACAATAATAGTAGGAGACTTCGACATGCTCTTACAACGACAGATCAACAAGGCAGAAAATTAATAAGGAAACAGCTGCTTTAAATGAACATTGGAACAGTTAGATGCAATAGACATATACTGAAGAATGTGTCCAATGACTACAGATTTTGCTGTCATCTCAAGTGCACATGGCACATTCTCTAGCATAGATCATATGTTGAACACAAAATATGTCTCAACAAATTTACAGGGAGTGAAATCATACCAAGCTTCTTCTCTGACCACAGTGGCTTAAAACTAGAAATCAACCCCAAAAAGAAAATTGGAAAATCCTAAATTAACTGGAGTCTAAACAATATGCTTTTGAATGACTTGGGTAAAAGAGTAAATAGAAGAGGAACTTAAAAAATACCTGGAGACAAATGAAAACGAAGACACAAGTTACCAGAATCTATCAGATGCAGTGAAGCAGTACTAAGAGGGAAAATCATTACAATCTAAGCCTACCTCAAGTAGAAGTAAATGAAATAGAAAACAATAGGACAATCCAGAAGATCAGTGAAACTAAAAGTTGATTCTTTGAAAAAATAAACAAATTGACAAAGCATTTGCTAGACTCACAAAGAAAAAAAAAATTAAAAACTGCCATAACTAGAATCTTATGAAAGGGGAGAAGGTACAAAAGATACTACAGAAATAAAAAACATCATAAGGGACTACTATGAACAGTTCTATAGCAACAAAGTAAACAACCTTGAGGAGACAGACAGATTTTTAGAAAAATAGTCTACCATTACTGAACCTGGAAGAACTGGAAAACCTGAACAGAGCAATCTCAAGCAAAGAAATTAAAGATGTAATCAAAAGTTTCCCAAAAAATAAAAGCCCAGGACCAGATGGCTTTTCTAATGACTTTTACCAAAACTTCAGAGAAGAATACGTATTCTTCTCAAGTTCTTCCAAAATACTGAAGAACAGGGTATTCTCCTAAATACTTTTTATGAGGCCAATATTACATTGATACCAAAAGCCGGTACAGATGTCACCAAGAAAGAAAGTTGCAGACCATTATGTCTAATTAACACAGATGCAAAAATATTAGCAAACCAATTCCAACTATGCATCAAAAAGATCATCCACCATGATAAAGTGGAATTTATCCCAGGGATTCAGGATGGTTCAACATAAGTAAATTTATTAATTAATACAATTTATCAGCAAGAGCAAAAAGAAAAAACATGTGATCATATCAGTAGATACAGAGAAAGCTTTGACAAGATCCAACACCCATGTATGATTTTTAAAAAATCATGCATAAAATGGGAATAGAAGGTACATACCTCAACATTATAATGGCCATATACAACAGACCCATAGCCAACATCAGTCAGTGGCAAAATATTGAAAGCATTTCCTCTAAGGTCAGGAACAAGGCGAGTCTGTCTACTCTTAGCACTGCTATCTAATATAATTCTGAGGTGTTAGCCAGAGCAATTAGTCAATAAAAGGCTATAAAAGGAATCCCACTGGAAAGGAGAAATAAAGCTATCATTATTTGCAGATGATATGGTTATATATATTAAAAACCCTAAAAACTCTGTTGAAAAACTACTACAACTCATCAACAAATAAAATACTGGCAGTCTACAAATTCAGTGCAAAAAAAAAATCTGTTGAATTGTTATACACACACACACAAAAATTCTAGAAGAAAATGACCTCAAGAAAATCACACCTTTTAGAATAGAAATAGAAACAATTAAGTATATGGGAATATACTTTAAAGAGGAAATGAGAGACCTGTACAATAAAATTGCACATCCTTCTTAAAGAAATAGAAGAGGATACAAAGAGAAAGAAAGACATTCCCTATGCATGGTTGAGAAGAATCAACATCATTAAAATGGTCATCTTACTTAAAGCAATATACAGATTTAATGCAATTCCCATTAAAATCCCACAGGCTTATTTCCAGGAACAAAACAAAACATTTTAAAATTTATATGGAACAACAAATACCCCAAATAGCCTAATCTGTTATGAGAAATGTGAATAAATCTGGAGGGATAATACTCCCAGACATTGAACTACACAACAAAGCAATAGTAATCAAATGGTGTGGTAATGGAAAATAACAGACGCAGATCAGTGGAATACAACTGAATCTCCAGAAACTCACCCACACACATACAGTCATTTAATCTATATCAAAGGCGCCAAAAGCATACGACTGAGAAAGGAAAGTCTCTTCAGTAAATGATATTGGAAAAACTGGACAGCCACATGCAAAGTAATGAAGGTAGACCACGCTCTCTAACACCATTCACAAAAATTACCTCAAAATGATCTAAAGAATTGGACATAAGACCAAAAACTATAAAATTCTTGGAAGAAAACATAGGAAAGACATTCCATGACATCAGCCTTAGAGAGGTCTTTGGGGACTCACTCTAACATCAAGGGAAACAAAAAGAAAAATAGACAACTGGGACTACGTCAAACTAAAAAGCTTCCTCTCAGTGAAAGAAAACTACAAAAATAAAAAGACAACCTACTAACTGGGAGAAAATATTTGCATTTCATATTTCTGACAAGGGCTTAATATCCAAAATATACAAATAACTCATAAAACTCAGTAACAGAAAAATAGACAATCCAATGGTCACATGAAATATTTTCCTACTATTCTCAGGGAAATGCAAATATAAGTAACAATGAGATATCATCTTATACCTGAGAGACTGGCTATTATCCAAAAGTTTGGAAACCACAAATGTTGGTGAGGATGTGGAGAAAAGGAAACACTTGGGAGTACGAATTGTTGCAGCCCTTATGGAAAACAGTATGGAGATTCCTCAAAAAGTCGAATATGGAAATTCCATATGATCCTGCCATCCCACTTCTAGATGTCTACCCAAAAGATACAGAAGCACTAATTTGCAGAGACGTATGCACCCTTATGTTCACAGTCCTATTCACAATAGCTAAGAACTGAAAATTACCTAAGTGCCCAGGTCAGAAGAATAGATGGAGATGATGTAGTATATACACACAATGGAATACTATACAGCCATTCGAACAGATGAAATTCTGTCATTTGAATCAACATGTATGGAATTAGAGGGGATTATGCAAAGTGAAATAAGCCAAAGAGAGAAAGATACCAGATGATCTCACTCATAGGTGGAATGTGAATATAAAAAAGTTAAGGAACAGATTAAATAAAATCAACCCTTGGACAATTGCAATTAACTGGGGCTACCAATAAGGAATGGGATGGGGGAATGAAGGAGGGGGACAGTGGTGGCAGAGTTCAGTGGACAATGGTGAAGAACACTTGGTAATTTGGTGGAGGGCAGAGTATGTTGGCATATCTTAGGAAGAGGGAAACTGCACATACGGGGAAGCTATACATATGGTTTTACTTTGATGTGTAAAATCAAAGTTACCCCAATGAAAAAATGAAAAAAAAAAATTATGTGCCCAACAACCGAGTACCTAAATGGAGAAATAAAATTTTAAAAAAGCACAACTGATAAGAGAAATAAATATATTACTATAATAATTGGAGATATTAATACCACATTTTTAACAATGGATAGACCTAGAGAATCAATAAGGAAGCAGTGTGTTTGAACACTATTTCAAATGAACCTAGCAGACATATACAGAACATTCTATCCAATAACAGCAGAATACACATTCTTCTTAAATAAGTATAAATGGAATATTTTCTAGGACAGATTATAGTGTTAGCCGCAAAATAAGTCCAAGCAAATTCAAGAAGACTGAAACTATAACAGCTGTCTTCTCTGACCACAATGACATGATACTAGAAATCAGTTACAAGAGAAAAATGGGAAAACTCACAAACATGGGGAAATTAAATAACTCTTCTGAATCACCAATGGAGAACACATTAAAGGGGAAATGAAAATATTTCTTGAGGGAAAAATGTAAACACAACATACCAGAACTTATGGGATACAGCAGAAGCAGTTCTGTGGGCTGAGGTGGGGAGATTTCATAATAATAAATGCCTAATTGAGGCATGCCCTGTTGCCTCAGTATTTCAGTCTGTGGATGGGGCATAGAAAACACAAATCCCAAGCACCTCAGTTTGAGAGCCAATGCCAGTGGGAGCAATTAAATAAATGTCTTCTTCCTTCTGTCTCTTACTGCCTACCTACTTGTCTTCATTCCTACCTCCTTACTTCCTTTAAAAAAAATTAAAAGGGAAGGAAAGGCCTACATTGAGAAAAAAATAGCCCAAATAAACAATTTAAATCTACATCATAAGGAACTAGAAAAATAAGAAGAAACTGAGCCCAAAGTTAGTAGATGGGAAATAATAAAGATTAGAGGAGAAATAAATAAAATCCATACCATAATAAACAATAGAAAATATTAGCAAGTTAAGTATTGAGTCTTTGAAAAATAAAATTGACAAAGCTTTAGCTAGATTAAGGAAAAAAGAGAAAGTCCCCAAATCAACAAAAATACGAGTATGGCTTCATTACAATTCATAGCAAAATTCAAAGGATCAAAATAATTACTTACTATAAACAACTTTATATCAATAAACTGGACAACATAGGAGAAACAGATCTTTTAGAAATATACAACTTATCAAGACTGAATCAGAGGAAATAGAAAAAAATCTGAATAGACCAATTTACTAGTGTAAAGAGCTTGAATCAGTATTTTAAAATCTCCCAACAAAGAAAAATCCAGAACTAGAAGTTGAAAAAAAACACTCCCAAAGTGTATATGGAACCATAAAAACTCTGAATTGACAAATAAATTCTGAGGGGAAAAAAAAAGAAGATACATGTCCTGATTTAAATCTGTCACACACAAAAATAGCCAAACAGCCTTGAGAAAGACCAAAGCTGGAGATATTACAGAGCCTGATTTCAAACTATATTGCAAAGTTCTAGTAATTAAAGCAGTGTGTTATTGGCTTAAACACAGACATAGCTATTAATGAAACAATAAATAATTCAGAAATGAATCCATACATCTATGTTCAATTTACGCCAAAGAAATCAAGAATACACCATGGTAACGATCAGTCTCATCAGTAAATTGTAATGGAAGACTGGATAGCCACATGCAAAAGAATGAAACTGAACCCCTATGTTATACCATACACAAAAATCAACTCAAAATAATGAAAGGGTTCAATAAGAGACTTGAAAACGTAAAACAGTTAGAGAAAGTATTGACTATTAAGCTTCTGAACATCAGTCTTAATGATGATTTTTGAATCTGACTCCAAATACAAAAGTAAATGAGTCTATATCGAATTAAAAAGCTTAAACACAGCAATGAATACCTTTAACAAAATAAATACCTTTGGTATGGGAGAAAATATTTGGACATCATTTATCTGATAAGGGATTAACATCCCAATCATGTAAATAGCTCATATACTCAATAGCAACAAATGCAAACAACACAATTTTAAAATAAAGAGATTTGAATAGACATTTTTCCAAAGAAAATATACAGTCAACAGGTATGTGAAATAGTGATCAACATCACTAATCATCAGGGAAATTTTAAGTCAAAACTACAATCAGTTATCATCCCATCCCTGTTACAATGTCTGTCATCAAAAATACAAAAAAAAGCAAGTATTAGTGAGGATCTAGAAAAATGGGACTGTTGGTGGAATGCAAAGTGGTACAGCCACTAAAAGAAAACTGTACAGAGGTTCCTCAAAAAATTCACAATAGAACTGCAATATGATCCAGCAATTCCACTTCTGAGTATTTATTCAAGGAAATGACATCAGTAACTCAAATATATACATATGTATACCCATATTCATTTCATCATTAATTATAATAGTCAAGATGTAGAAGAATTTAAGTATCCACTGAGGATTAATGAATAAAGTAAATGTGATTGATATACACACACTAAAATATTCATTTTTAAAAAAGCAGAAAAGCCTGCCATTTGCAAAAATACAGATGCACCTTGAGAGCATTATGCTAAGTAAAATAAGTCTGAAAGATAAATAACCATATGAAATTATTTATATGTAGAATCTAAATAAAAAATCAAGCTCTAGACAATACACTGGTGGTTACCAGGGGTGGGCAGTGGGGTTGTGAAATGGGTGAAGATGATCAAAAAGTACAACTACCAGTAATAAAATAAATTATTCCCAAGGATATAACATCCATCATGGAACTATAGTTATTAATACTGTATCACATATTTAAAAGTTGCTTAGAGAGAGTAGATCTTAAAAGTTCTCATAACAAGAAAATAATTATATTAACTATTGCTGATGATGGAAGTTGACTTATTGTAGTGCTCGTTTCACAATATATTATATCTTTATGTTATACATCTGAAACTAATATAATGTTCTAAGCTAATTACATTTCAATAAAAACAAAAGAGGGAACAGAATAGAGGCAGATAAGGGATTTCAGAGAAAACCTCTCCTTGTACTTGTTTTTCATTCAGTTGCCTTCAACCCAAAATAATTCTTATAAAAGGTGCATGTTTGAGGGTGGAATATTCTGCCTTTATTTACAATCAATAAACAATTCTTAATCCCCTGAAGAGTCAAAGATGCCTTGGAGAAAGAATTTAGGTCTTTGATATGAGGAGAAAGTAGCTCTGAGTGGAAGAAAGAGTCAGTGCAAAGGTGTGTATAACATCTTTGAAGTATGGTGATTGTGTTTAGCCTGCACAATGTGAAAGCTTAAGTAGATGACTAGTAAAAGACTAAATCTGCCTTGTTAAACCTAGTTGTACATCAGAAAGCCCAAGGGGAGTTTTACTGAATCACATACTTTACAGATTTCTGGAAATCCTTGGTAGAAACAAACAGACCAAACAATGGACCTCAATGTACAACCAGGGTTGAGAACTACTGAGACAGGTCACCTAGTGGAAACTTGATTGTAGAAGCTTTAAGTTTCAGAATGTCTGAAGCCAGTGAGCAGCTGATTGCTGTGGGTAAGATATGATAGAGGGAGATCCTTCTCAATGTCTAAGTAGGGATGGAAAGGAAGAAATGGAAAACAAAGGTATACAGTAGTCATGGTGACAGGATTGGCAGGAGACCAGCAAATAGGAGCCCATTAATTGAAAAGTCCTGAGGACACATTAACATTCACTGCTCTACCTCATTGTGCCCATTTCATGACTCAGAATGTGAGAGCTGGGTATGTATGTTGAGTAATAATTGAATCAAGTAAATATAGTCATGCATTGCTTAACAACAGGAATACTTTCTGAGAAATGCATCATTAGGCAATTTTGTTGTGTAGATATCGTACAGTGTAATCACAGTTCTAGATCGAATAGCCTGATACAAATGATATAGCCTATTGAAATCACCATCACATATTCTGAAAAGTCATCACATGACCATGACTATATATGAAAAATCTCTGAAAAACTAGATAATTGTAGAATATGGTATCGCTAATGCCCAAGATGGAGATTCAGAAGGATAAACCTGTAGAGAAAAATGTGAACTCAGTTTTAGACTAAATTCAAATAGACACAGTAATAGAGGCTTAACAGATTTGACGATAGGGCTCCTAAGTTTCTATATATTTTTCTCACATTCTCCTGTTTCATTTCTATGTGACCAGGAGACCAAAACATGTAATTTGCTTCTAACAGGCTGAATCTACTGTGGGATCCTGTGAATGTCCGTTTCTGGTACCTGCTCCAGAAAATTCCTGACTGAAGGACAAAGAGGTTAAGAACAGTAACCTTCAGTAGAGGAGCAATGTGGAAATATGACACTGGTGAACCAGTGGTTTGCTAAATTAAAACAGAAAAGGACTACGTTTATAGGGAATGTATATCTAAACTTCAAAGCAAACTGTCAGAACACACACAGCTCTGCTATTATGGGCCCTGAGAGCCTGTTGACTAAATTCCTGACTATTTTTTGGTTGTGCTAGAAGGAGGGATGGAGAGGGTTAGGAAATGCCTGAGGGGATAAAAGGTCAATACACAATCAGAAATCAGTGCTATCTCCTATTTCTTCAAGCTCAACACTAACATTTTAACTTTTAAAATGTGCCCCACGACTTACAGTTTTATTATTGATTATTTGATGAAAGCCAAAAATATTTCACACACTAGTTTTTATATACGGTATGACTGAAACTATTAGAAAAGAAACCTCTTCTTTGTCATTTTTTTTTAAATATGAATCAATGAATATTCTGGTAGTTTCATACACATGTGTTTCAGGGCTGAAACAGACCATCAACATTGATTGAGGATTCAACTGGATAATGTTAAACCTCTAGATGAAGAAAAATGGATTAACTTGTCAAGAAGAGTTGGTGCTACTGAAGAGAATTGTGCTCCCTCCTAGCTTTTTAGTAATTAATCCACCTACTCCATCCACCATATCCAGGAAAAAGGAAAAGAAAATTATTTTAAAATATTAATTCCATTAATAAAAACTCATCGAGAGCTCAGAATTGTGGTTACCAGGGACAGAGGGTAGGGGAAGAGGGGAGCTGCAGAAGGTGGTTAAAGGTACAAACTTGTGGTTATAGGATAAAAATAAATACTTAGAGTGTAATGTACAATAAGATAACTATAGCTGACACAGTTGTTTGATGTAGAGGGAGGTTGTTAAGAGACTAAATCTTAAGTGTTCTTATCATGATGAGAAAGAAGTTTCCCTTTTTTATTGTTTCTGTATGAGAAGATGAATATTAGCCGAGCCTATTATGGTAAATATTTTAAAATATATATAAATCAAACCATAATGCTACATGCTTTAAATTTATACAGTGATATATGTCAATTATATCTCAATAAACTGGAGAACTAGATTAATATCATAGAGAGGATAATTGAGTTTTAATTGCCTCTAATCTGATGAGCCTTCTTTAATTATGGAAGAAACAGTGTCTGAAATAGCAAACACAGATGATTAAGAAATATAAAACTATCGCTATTCTCTGAAATCAAAACAGCAAGTCTTGCTTATAGATGGTCTACTCACACTTGAACCATATAGCTGAACAATTTAATTATCACCTTAAATGATTAATATTCCACAAGAAATGTATCTTCTGTGAATTCCTCAGAATTTAACCTGAATAGTCTGTTAGGAGGCTCTTAAATCACCCACCAAGACTCCAGTCAGCCTAGCAATTCTTTGAACTTTTTCTCCATCTATTAAGACAGCAACAGATTTGTATTATCAATTTGTCTTTGATAGAAATGCTTTCACACAAAATGCCACCTCTTTCAAATTTTCTCATCCAATGCCTATAGTGAAATTACTTAGTTTTCTGTTTAGAATTGAAAAAGTTTCTAAGCTGAACATTATATAATAACAGTAAATGCCTAAAGATCAATCTGTTCAGATGTTAAGCTACATGAAGAGAAAATGGATCCCAAAAGAAATTCAATGCTGGGTCACTGATTTTTGTTTCCCCCTCTCTCCATCCGTCACTGCCTTCCCGTTTTCCTACCCAAAGCTGCCCAAGTGGTTTGGACCCAGGGCTAATTCTCAGCGCCCTTCCATCTGCCCCTCTCAAGCAGAGCATCAAATGCAACCTATCAAATGTCTGATAGAATCACTTGGGAAGCTTTTTATCATACTGACTTATCCTCCAGTACATTCCATTCCCATGTTTTTAGGTTTACATTGGTTTTGAGCTTCCTAAGCCTTGTCTTCTCCCACCCTCATTATGCTAATACCCTCTCAGGGAGGAAAGGCAGAAATAATGTTTGTAACTGTCCCACACTGCCTGGTGGTCACACACAAGCACCGCAGAAGGCAACCATGTTGCATGGCCTTGGAAATTCTCAGGCCAGTGTTGTAATGAATGAATGACTCAGAGATTCTCTACAGACTGGGAAGGAGTGACAGAGGGCAATGATGTGGGAAAAAAAAAAAAGGATAATAATAATATATCCCTGAACTGTGGAAATATTCACTATTGAGGAGTCAAGTATTAAACATGTGTGGGTATCAATATGACAATATGACCAGGGTAATAAACAGCATAGTGCATTAGAAAAACTGTTAACAGAAGCAAGGCATACAGATACTTACAGAGTAAAAGAAAGTCTGACTGTTTAAGAGTTGCCTGGAAAATGGTAGCTGGATGGCATGATTTTTGAGCTCTTCAAATCACCCCAAAGAAACAGAGTATTAAGGATAGAAAATGCAGAAACCTCATCTCCAGTAAGGTGATGAGAAATCATATCCTTATGAACCCCAAACGTGTGAGGGCTGGAATAAACTACCAGTAATAGCAAGACCTGCACTGTTTCTGCAAATGTGTTAGAGACACTGAAAGAAGGTATAAGGGTTTCCAATGGCCCCAAGAGACTGGAGTCGAGCTGACTATAATATATATGTGCCAGCCAACTCCAATTTGGAGGTGAATGAAAGAAACCCATGAGAAGTAAGATAATTTTGGAGCAGCCAGAGCTCCATGGACCCTTGAAAGCAACTCATAACAGACATCCTCTCCAACACAAAACACACACCACCTCCAAAGCCCCACAGTAAGGAGCAACTGCTGGGAATGAGAAGAGGAGATCCAGATGAAAGTGGTGGAGGGGAAGAGCCAGCAGGTAAAGACTCAATAAGGCCACATTGTAAATACTCCTAAACAACAGAAGTGGGAGCTCTAGAGCTAGAGCCAGGAAGCTATCCTGGCCCACACCGTCCAAAAGCCCAAGAAAACAGTCACTTAAACATTAGCAAAAAAGAAAATTGTTGTTAGGTGCTCTGCAGACATTAAAAGCCAGAAAGATACGCAAATGAAACAAAAAAATTTAATTTCAAACCAAAGAAAAAGTTTTAAAAAAATGATAGAAGCTTTGAAAAAACAACATAATTCAAAATTCAAAAAACCCAAAAAGAAACTAATCAAAAAAATAAAAAGCCCCAAAATCTTGAAAAGAGCATTCGGAGAATTTCAGAAAATACTAAAGATAAAGGAAATGTTCATTCAAAATTTTAGATAAATAAGAACAAACAGCACAAAAAGTATCTTACAATAGGAGAGGATGAATAATTTTAAATAAATAAAAGACGTGTATGTTCATGTGTGTGCTGTCATATATGTGTGTGTGTGACATAGACAATAGGCCAAGGAGATGTCACTAGAACAAGAGAAAATGTAACAAATTTGAACAAATACTGTCATAATTAAAAAAAAAAGTTTTCTAAAATAAGAAAGACACTATGTATTGAAAGAGCATACTTGGCCCCAAAATAAACCCAGACCTAAAAATAACCTAGTAAAAACACTGATCTTTAAATAGAAGAAAAAATTCCTTTGGTCCTGAAGTCAGAAGTCAACATCTTTTACAAAAGAAAGAAAATGAAACTGTCAACAATCTTTTCAACAGCAATGCCCTGTGACTGAAGACAGTGAAATAGCATTTAGGAAATACTGGGAAGCCAAATATGAGCTAAGAATTTTATATCCAGCTACACTGATCTTCAAATGTACTTGTCATTTTTTAATGTACATTTAAGAATTCAAAGGGTATTGTTTCTAAGAGTTTTGCCCGGGGAATTTACTGAAATACAAGCTCAGACAACCAATATGACTGAAGGGACATCAACACTGGAACTAATAATGAAGAGTCAGTATTTATTTGTGTAACCCAAAGTACCAGTAGGTCTTAAGAAAGAGGGTGTAAAACACAATCACCTTTTGCTTTATAGACACTTAGTTGCACTGTCCAAAAATGAAGGAGGGTAGATTAGAAAGAGAATATGAGAAGTAGAATAAGTTCTCTGAGCACCTCAATAGTGAGTAAAAGATATTAGCTTAAAGGAGATTTAAAGAATAGGGGACAGAGTAAATAAGGAGTCACTGGTTAATTTATTCATAGTAGCGTATCAAGAAAAACTAATATAAGGGTAATAAAATCAAATTATAAACACATATAAAGATATTCATAAGGCATCAGAACAAAGAAACAAACTTACAAATATAAATATATATTTGTAGACAAATATAAAATATAAATGTATATACATCTCAACTTGGAATTATATATAAAATATTTTAGGTGGATAAAAGTATATCATCCTATCATTTATATAATAAGGGAGCAGAGTAATAAAAATTTATGATACTCATTTAGGTAATTATATATAAGCACATAGCAATGTATTCATAAAGGATAAATCACAGCATTTAAAAATAAAAGTTACCTACAAACAGAGGATGGCAATAAGACAGAAGGGATAGGGATAAACACTAGATTTTGTAAATTTGACTTACAGTTGTATAAAACTTTACATAATTATAAAACAAAATTAAATCTAAATAAAACAGTCCCTCAACATCAAAAGCAAAATGACATAACGGAGCTTGTCTAACCAGTAGGTGGCATAACAATCCTTAGCGGACTCTGCTAACTGACTAAAACACAGTGATTTGACTATTAGTCCTAAGTGGAATTTCACCATAAGGACTTGTAAAAACAACTTCAAAGAAGCTTAAACTTGTTTCTTAATCATTTTTGTGATAGACTTAGTATTTATTCTGAGACGGTTGTATTTATATATTATGGAGAAAACAAATGAGTAATTATACTCATGGCATTAACCTGAATATTTGTCATTGAAAATTTAAAAAAATCCTCCTCTAGTGAATATGAAGCATCATCATAAGTTTATTATAAACATTAGTTTATTGAACTAAATGTTTCTGAGCTTTTTCCTCTGAAAAGACTTAGAAAATATGCTCAATTTCCTACACTGAGATCATGGTCTCCACATATCATTTTCCTCTAAAAAGAATCAAAGCCTCCTTGAAGAACTAGCTGATCGTAAGTCTGTGCCAAAAAACATAGAAGGTGAGCCTGGAGAATCAAAGATTGCTTTGGTGACAATCAGACATCTGGTATCAAATTAAAGACACTCTCAACGGCCAGAGATGGGGAAATTTGAACAATAAATGTAACTTCTACAATACATTGAACCACATCAAATGTGTTAAAATCCATGAATTCCTAATGATGCTATAAAAATTAAATAGTATTCCACATCCTGGGAAAATACGAAGAATCCAAAATCATTTTTTTACAAACCAGAGGTAAGAGATCAAACATGCATTTTGCCTTCCCCACACTATTCGAAGTAACTGAGTTATTGATGAGTTGTTTCTTCTAATTGGAAGTACTGTATCTACTAAATGAAGGAGATTTAAAGTTCCAGTATGAATTATAGAATCCAGACAATAGTAATCAATGACTACCAATTAAAACAAAACAGAACACAAACAAACAAAAAAAACCACTAGCCATGCCCTCAATGGAAATATACACCACCACCTATGGGATAAATTTTGCCAGATAAATGAATTTCACCCTTTGGTCTATATTATTCAATACTCATCACATGTGACTATTGAAAACTTGGCTATTGAAAAATTTGGCTAGGCCAAATTGATATGTTTTGTAAGTGTAAAATATATACCAGATGACAAAAACTTAGTACAAAAAAAAAAAGTACATAAATCCTCCCAATAAATTTTAATATTGACTTCATGCTAAAAGTATTTGAATATATTAGGTTAGGTTAAATTATAGCATTAAAACCAAATTCAACTATTTCTTTTTAAAAAAAGATTTTATTAAAATTACACTTATGGTTCATATTACATTTCTCTTTGGATTGTACTGCCCTAATTCAAACTACATCAACAGAGGAACATGCTAAATGATACTAGAAGATAGAAACAGCAAAATCTAGGCTTTTGGAAATTTTGCAATTCATACTTTCGTGATAGTCATGTTACTAAAAATGTTTATGCCATATCATTGTATTTCATGCAAAAGGTAGTTCTAAATATTAATATGTGTGAAATAATAGATTTGATATATTAACTACATTTTCATTATTGCTTATAAAAGTAAGTGCATAACAATTAAAAACATGTATCTTTGTATTGCCTAAGGTAATTTATTTTAGCACTAGTGTTATCAAAACTGCACAATGGAAACACTGATGTAAATTTATACCTTCTGAAATTTTTAATTTTAAATAATCTGAGAATCTGATTGTTTTATCATATAGTTTTCATTTCTATTCCATTAGAAAGTCTTTGCTTAAAATTAATTATTTCCTAAAGCTCCAAATAGCATTTATATATCTCATTAGAATAAATTTACTTTAAAATAATTTTCTTTATTAAAATATAAAACCAGCTTAGATCTGTAAAAGTTTTAAATCTCCATTCTTTCCTCCATCTTTACTATTTCCCCAAATTAAAGATCAAATTAATAAATGTATTATAAAATGTAAGAAACTTAAAAAATTGGTATTAAGTATACTCTGACTTCAGTTTTACTATGACATTTTACACAGTCAACAATGTTAGATTATTTGTCTTTCAGTTCATTAAACAAAAATTATTTAATGACTTCTAAACTTCTACTTGTTTTTACTCATTTTGAAAAATTGTGCAAATTTAATATGCTTTAGTATTTTCTCAGGACAATAAATATTACATCTAACCAGTCCACAGAACGATAGCTTCTGCACTCATCTAGCAATACCCTTATACTGTAATATATTGAAAATAAATCTTTAATTTTTTTCCCTTTACTCACATTGCACTAAAGCAAAATAACACTAGGCGGCAGTGTTGCTAGTACAAAGATCTTAAGGAGCTGATAAAAACCAGCTCGAATTAAATTATCCACCACTAAAGCAGAAAGTGAGGCCTAATAGCAACAACAACATAATTTACTTTTAAACTTCGTATTCTGAATTTTCAGGAACCATGTGTATATTAATCATAACCTCTATAAACAGACACTTTGCTCAAATGTAGAGCCCTTGGCTTAGTGTTAATCTCAATGACATTCTCATTCTAAATTTAATTCTCCTGAGTTGAACCTCAGATCACTAAGTGTATTAAGTAATTAAATAATAATATTACTCATTGCCTACAAAAGTAGAGCCAAAACTAAAAATGTCAGAACCTATTAAATTCTTTATATATTTTCTAAAATTATATTTTTGTTTGTTTAAAGGCATGAACATTCTTATGAGCTGTGAATTTATAGATTTTATAAAGAATATTGAGCATAATCGACAGGTGATTAATGTATGATAAGATAAACATTTATATGTCAGACTCAGAACCACAAACCTTCTAATAAGCAGCCCTCAGTATATTTTAAAAATGCAGTGAATTTTCTGGTATTCAAGCAACCACTTTTTTTTCTTTCAGAACATTAGAATCTATGTATTATATGAGCTGTACTCTGAAATGTGGGTTTGCCCTGCTTAAACTTTAATGAATAATTCTAAAGACTTCACATTTAGTTTTTAATAATTCTTGAATTCTGTTTGGAATATATAATTTAGCAGCATGTGGTTCAGATGATTATAAAAGTACATGATTAATGTAAGTAATTCTACTTGATTTTGATTCATTTTTCAGATCTTTTTTGTCTTTGAAATTGTACCAGAAATTTCTATGACCTATTTGTCTTGTGAGCTATAAACAAGAAATTGTTCAGCCTCCTCCATATTAATGACAATCATCTAGTATTTTGCAACTAGAAACTGTAGCTCACTGTACTTTCTGTCGGGCGTGAGGAACTTTAGTCTCACTGGATAAGTCAGAATCTCATGGGAAAGAGACCTTACGTCAAAGGATTGAAATGGGAATTTAAAGAACGGGTAAGTTTATAGAGTGATGGGCAGAGTTAAGGTAAAGCAATCAGGGAGTTATTCAGAAATAAGCACAGTGGGAAGAAGTCCCTACCCTCAGTTTGAAAGAAGAGAAAAGGGGAAGAAATAGTGTTTCCAGAGCCTGTAGGAATTGTGGGAATCTGTGGGAACTGGAACAATAGAGAGGTACAACTGCCATCCTAGATAGACCGATGATGAACCACTAACACTGGGAGGAGTGGGCCAGACAGACCCAGACCTGACTTTCCCCCCATCTCATCAGCCATGACCTCATTTGACCACCCAGAGATAGACAGAGAAGAATGTAAAACTGGGGAAGGGATGGCTATAACAAATAGAGACTAACACTGAATGAACTGCCTCAATAAAGATAGTTTCATTCTTGGAGTTTATCTATATGGTGCCCTCTTTAGCTTTTTACTTTGCCCACTATATTCTTACCAAACCAAAATGAAAATGATATTTTAATGAATTCTTCCTTACAATAATGCCTGGCTTTTAGATAGAATCTTTTATTCTCTACCTCAAATATCTTTGTACAATTCAAGAGAAAGCACTTTTTATTATGCGTCAAAAACTTTTGTCCACCATTTCAACAACCTTTTGAGTGAATTCAGTGAAGTCACTGCTCCTCGAATTTGGAGAGCTCGGTCAGTGATCCTGTGAGAAGGGAGAATGGGTTATTCTCCCCTGTATCTCTAAAGAGTTTCACTGAAACCCCAGCTAAACTAATCATCAAGCCTGGACCATTTGAATTTCTCCTTCTTTAGCTAATTTACAGATGCTTCCTTTCCTTGTTAAAATCTACTTAAAAACTTCAGTAGGAAACATTCAAATGCAAAATATGTTGTCATTTTATAAAATGTTGTTCTCATTGTGTCTCAACCCTACCTCCACTCACCTCCCCTTCCTGATTTTTCCTGAAAAAAAAAAAGAAAGCAGGAAATCTTCAGTTTCATTCTAATTACACTATCATTAAGTGACTAATGATTTTTGTTACATGTGTATGGATAAAGCACTGTAAGAAAGCAACTGATTAAAGTCAATGACTTTCTTTCAGAAAGCATCCCTGCCCTGAAATTAAATCAGTGAATAAAAATGTATCTGTTATTTTTCTCTTTTTTTTTTGCATTATTGAAAGGAATTCTTGTGTTGTTGTTTTTAAACTCCTTTCTTTCTCTTTCCCATGCACTCTTGATTTCTATCTTCTTCCCACTTGCATTGCTGGTACACTGAGTGGGTCCTGTGTGTGAGGGCTTTATACAAGTAGACTTTGTCCTTTCATCTACTTGCTTCTGAAGATAAATCCTTGGCAGAAACACAAGCAAATGGAATGGACTTGCACATTTCTGCTAGGATTTAGGCTATTTTGTGGTTTTTTTCAACCTTAATGTATATAACTGTGAGGGCACAGGGAAAATTTCTCAATCCTTCTGAGACTCTTTATGAACTGATCATACTAACAAGTTAACATCAGAAAGGATTAGGAGAAAAGAACAAATTTAATGACAGAGCTAAGGAGGATTTACAAGGTGGTAAGTCCTGCATCAAATAGGACAAACCAAAGACTTATACCCTGTTCTGAGAAATGGAAATGGGGTTTAGAGTGTCACGGAGAGAGGACAGGATCTTCAAATGACAGGATGATTTCAAATGACAAAATCTTGCCTCTAGTTAGTTGCTCTGCCTTAAAGATAGGCTTCTTTTCAACAAATGGTGCTGAGAAAACTAGACAGCCACATGCAAAAGGAAGATACTGGATGACTCTCAACACCATATACAAAAAAGTAAATTCAAAATGAATTAGAGACTTTGCTGTAAGTTTGAAAACAATAAAATACATGGAAGAGAACATAGCCAATAGAATCTATGATACTTGCCTTAGAAAGGTCTTTGGGAACTCAATTCTAGTTGCAAAGGTAACCCCCCACCAAAAAAATCAGACTACATAAAATTAAAAATCTCTTGTACATTTAAGGAAACTACTATCAGAACAAAATAACAAAGGGAGAAGCTATGTGCATGTCATACATGTGACAAGAGGTGAATATTCAAAATCTATAAAGAATTCACACAACTAAACAACAAAAGAAAACAAAAAACCCAACCAAAAAATGGGCAGAAGATCCAGCAAGGTATCACCTCCCACCCATGAGAATGGCCTGTATTGAAAAGACTTGAAAAAAACAGTGTTGAAAGTGTGTGGAGAAAAGAGAACCCTTATACATGTTGATGGGAATGTATATTGGCATTGTCACTTTGGACAACTGTGTGGAGGTTCCTCAAAAAGTGACAATAGAACTTTGACCGAGCAATTCTACTTCTAGGTGTCTATCTGAAGTTATGAAAACACTAATTAAAAAGATATCTTCACCTCCATGTCCATTGCAGCACTGTTTACAATAACCAAAGAATGGAAGCCACTTAAATGCCCATCGATAGATGAATGGATAAAGAAGATGTGGTATATATATATATATATATACAATGGTATGTACACAATGGAATACTACACAGCAGTAAAAAACAAGATGAAATCCTGCATTTGTGACCACATAGATAGAACTAGGTGGGATTATGCTAAGTGAAATTAGTCAGAAGGAGAAAGATAAACACTGGATGATCTCACTACTCATATGAAATACAGATTTATCAAACAAAACAAAAACTAACTAACAGAACTAAGATTATCAGAGGGGAATGGAGGAAGGGATAATGGCAAAGGCTAGTGCAAGTTCAGTGGAGTGGTGGAGTACTATTGGAAATTTGGTGGTTGTCGTGTTGTGTTAGCATGTGATTGCTGAAGACTGAATGCACACATCCAAAGCCTGTATTGTAAATCAAAGTTATTACGTTTAAAAAAGAAAGGAAGATAGGTTTCTCTGATAAAGGGTTGTTTCTAGACATGTGTTTATGGTAAGCTTCTCTCTAGACTTGCATGGCTTGGTTCTGCATACCAAGGTGACACATAGTAGAAAAAAAATTGTTCTGGACATTTTGGAAGAAGTCGATATGAACATTCTTGAAAAGAGCAATCCTACAGAACTTAATTATAAAACAAAGATTGATTAACTTCTAAACTGTTGCCAACAAAATGAAATAGTGGATTCCATTACCTTTCATTATGCAGATTTAACATTGTTAGATCCTCTTGTGAATTACCTGGGTATATTTTCTGACATCTTTTACAAACAGGTTTTGAAGGTTTTCCAAGGACCACCATAAGCTACATAATCTTGATAGTTATTACAAAAAAATGTTTAATCATTTTAAAATTATTTGTTCATTTGTCAATGTTGATATTATAGTTGAGTTTATTTGTAAAGGTTATACAAAGAGACCTAACTAAAATAGATAGCTTTATATTAATTTTTATTTTAAAAAATTAAGAAAAAAGCTAATGGATACATGTCTTAAAAATAATCTATAAACTCAGTTCAAAGGAACAAGTAATGCCCCCAAATTTCTATTTTGAAAGAGTTGCCTGTCCAAGGTTGTTCTAACAAGAAATTGTTTTTTAAAATATTTTAAATCATTAAAATAGGAGAAACTAATTTAAGGAAGTAAGCTAATAGACTAGGAAGTTTTTTAATAAGTTACTAGTCTATTGGTTTTGAAGGCATATAGAAAGAAATTGCAAAGAGTAAAGGCATTTTTCTGAGCGCACAATCTTGTTAAGCTATTTTATCCTGTTTATTGTGGAACTATGTGATTGGATTAGCTCTCAGGAGAGGTGTGCTCTGTGATATAGAAGCCCAGACTCTAGAGATAAAGCCTCTTCAATTTGTCATTTTTTGAAATATCACCACAAAGTACGTTTTTCCATAGTCTTTAATATAGAAAGTTTGTAAAGGCAGTACAAAAAAGAAGAAAAAGAGGTTAAAATGGACAGTTATAATGAGATAACCAACAAGTACTCTGAAAAGGTCCATATGTCATTTTTCTCTTTGTGGGGAAAGGTTAGGAGCAAGTTATTAGAGCCCTCATCTGGAGGGTAGGTACGATATTAACAGTTAAAGGAGGAATACGCTGAAACATTCCCTGTGTAGTTTTAGCTGTCAGTAGAACTGCAGGGAGAAGGGCAATGCCAGTAAAAGTATCTCCCTGTTTCTCTAAATGGCTGGGGCTGTAGGCCTTCAGAAGGGGCCATACAAAGCTCAGGGAATTCAGGCACAATGATTGCAGTAGCCAGAGCAACCCCACCCTCTGTGGTGTGATTTCAGGGACCCTGACTGTCAGATTCCTACATTTTCCACTGGCCATTGTTGAAAATTCCCCTGACAGTGCTTCCTCACTAACTTCAGAATGACTCCCAATATAAAGCAACAAGGTCTCTTACCTCTTCTTGTGCACACTCCCCCACCACCAAAACCAAAGAGGGATATATACAAATGCAAAAATCTTTTAAGGACTGCTTTAGAGATTCAGAAAATAAGATATTTTATACAAAATCAGGATCATAACAAAGTATACTTTGGAGATCAGGACAGAAAAGTTGAAATTGAGATGGATGGTTAATGCTGTGTAGAAGCTCATTTGGTCCATCCATACTTCCTATTTGAATCCATTTATATACCCAGTGAGCTATCAAACAGTCTTTGTGTGGAAACCTCCAGTAGACAGTACAATATTTTTCTCTTCTGTTGATATCCAGCCTCTCAGTGAGATTCCCACAGCCTAGAGCTACTGTGGGAATTAATGTAGTGCTTCTCCCAGGTGTTCTCAGAACCTCCTCCTCCTCTTCATTTCATACAGTTTTACTTCCTTCCGTGACATACATTCTATTTCCCACATTTGTTGGACTCATAACACAGCGCCTTCTGCCAGCATAGACTTGAGCTGGACTGAGTAAGGAAACAACAGGCAGCCCTCCCATCTTCCTTTCAGAAACTAAGGTGATGGGGTCCTGGGAAAGACAAAAGCCTGGAAGATACTGACCACACAAAGACCCAAAAAGCTCTGCATTGAAGGTCAATGGGGCATTTAGAGAATCTGAAGTCTTGTTCTTAAACCCACATGAAGAGGACAGTGATGAAAATTTTCATGCTCAGATTCACATCCAGTGTTTTTTCCCAGTTGAGCATTGACAGTCAGAACTAATGCACAGAAATTTCCCATGCACCCAGATCCATGAAAAACTGATTTCCAAGTCTTAATTGAAAGTGAAGAACCAAATAGTATTTGCCATAGAGAAAGTACATGCAAGTTGCTACTGTTAATCTAATGAGATCCAAGAGTTAAAGACTGAATGCTCTTAAAAATATGTATAGAAATCTGTAATTATAGTATATAAGAATGTTATTATTAGTCATTGTAGGATTATTTCCTTTGAATAAATTATGACCTCAGATGTATCTAAGGAAATTATAAAAGTGAAAGTAAATATATTTGAACATACTCTTTCCAGAATCCAATAGTTACAATAATAATTACCACTATAGTTTGTCGTATTTTCTCTGTGTGAAGCACTTGTAATGTTGCCTGGCACAGAATAGGATACACACACACACGCGCGCACGCACGCACACATGTATAATATATCATATTATATTACATATTATAATATATACTATATATTATATATACTATATATTATAATATGTTTACTATTTTATAGATGTAATCCTTGTAATTATGGTTATAATCAAATTTTAGAATTTTAAAATGGGATGAAAGATTAATATTCATTTAGCTCAGTTTTGTTTTGTATTTAAAGGAAAAATACAGGCAAAAATGAAGTGTGAGTAGGCCGAAGGGAAGGAAGAAAAAGTAGGAAGAAGTACTTTTTTATTTATTTTATTTTATTCATTTTATTTATATTTATTTTATTTATTTTATTTAGTTGTTCAACTTGGTTGTTCTCCATGGTCCCAGATCTCAAACCTGGGTCCTTGGGATGTGTGTGAACTACATCCGGTGCATGTGCCCATTAGGCTGCCAGGGCATGTCTAACTCAGTAGTTTTCAACCATTTTTTTTGGCAGCAAAATACATCTTTTAAAATCCTTTTTGCAAACAAACAAAAAAGAGCGAACTCCACCAAGTAGACCTGATAAAGAGGAACAACTCTGCTTGCAGTGGGGCTCAGATACCCATCATCAGCTTTCTCTCCTAGAGGTAATCTGGAATCCAGTAGGAAAACTAAGTCGAGACACCCACCATTTTATAGATGAGGAGAATAAGCCTTGGAGAGTACATGCTCGCATTCTCAAAGCTAGAACCTCCAGACTGTTTCCCAGGAAACATCTAACTGATCATCCTGGAAAAAAATGCTCTTTGCAGGATCACACTAGAATACTTCAGCGATGACCCACCAGAATGTCCCTGTCTAGCAGGGACCTGTTGTTGCTAATCACTCCAGTGTCAACCATAAACTCCTTGGTTGCTACATTATGGCTCTTCTATGGGAGTCAGGGTGTCATAATGAAGGACTGGTTAACCAGGGGGCTAAGGGAAAGTGTCTAAAAGTGATTTTGTCAACTGGTGATTTCAACAGTGTGCAGTCAGACCATTTAAATGTCAGCTCTCAGTGACATTTGAGATGACCTCTGCACAGTGGAAAATACCTTCATTTGATTGGAGCCCTGCATAGAGTAGCTATACTGTAAGTGGAAGTCTGAAGAAATGTATCTATTTCCCCTCATTTCATCTTTCTAAAATTAGAGTTCTATTCTCTTCTGACTTCCTCCAGAGCATTTAGACACTTATCATCTTCCAAAAGGAAGAACTACTGATGATGCTCACCATTTTTAGAGAAAGCACCATAATTAATTACCTCTCTTAGATAGGAGACAATAATGAGAACCAACTATTTATTGCCATCAATGAATGTATTACAAACAAGCATTAAGGTAAAATAAAATTTACTTTTTTAATTTTATGAACATTACATTATAATATTATATAAGTTTAAGGTGTGTATCATCATAAATCAACATCTGTATTTAACTACCAACAGTTCAGTTCTGTCTTTTACCATATAATTGACCCCTTTTACCTGATTTGCCCACATCCCTCCCTTGTTCCTTCTGGTAACCACTAACTTGATTCTATAGACTAAAGGTCTATTTTTGTTTGATTTGGTACATTTTTTTGGTTTTTCTATATACCATATGAGTGAAATCATATGATTGTCTTTTTCCTTCTGACATCCCACTAAGCATAATTTTCTGTAGGTCCATCCATGTTTTTGCAAATGACGGAATTTCATTTTTTAATAACTGAGTAGTCCCACTGAGTATGTATACCATGTTTTCTCTGTGCACACATATGACCATGGACATTTTAGGTTATGTACAGCTGTTGGCTATTGTAACTAATGCTGCAAGAAATATAGAGGTGCATCTATCTCTATGAATTAGTGTTTTCTATTTTGGGGGTAAATACCCAGAAGTGGGATAATGGAATTGTATGGAATTTCTATTTTTTAACTTTAAAGGGCTCTCTATATTGTTTTCCATGATGGTTGAACCAATTCGCACTTCCATTAACAGTGCCTAAGCATTCCTTTTTCTCCTCATCCTCACCAACACATGTTGTTTCCATACTTTGGGATAATAGTTAAAGTCCTTAAATCCAGGTTATTGTAGGCAGCTTAATACAGCTGAATTTCTCTGGGATAAATTTTTTTTAAATGCAAATGATCCTTTGCATTTGTCATTCAAAATAAGTTGAAGAATCCCAGTAATAACTGAAAGCAGCTAATTATACAAGTTGATTTATAATTCTTGTCATTCCTTGAAATTATTGAAATAAAATACTTTTGCTGTGATTCTTGATGCACTATGTCTACCTGCATAATAGGCAGGTGATGGTGACAGGGGTTTGGGAAAAAAAAAAGGAATAGTGTGTCCCTAATGCAAGAATTGGTAGGTTGGTTTTAAATAAAAAGAGATCATTCCATAGGCTTAAGGGGAAAGGTGGACATGGGCGATGAAATATTATATATGTTAACAAGATAATCAAAACATATTTAAACAGCCTGTTAATTTGAGCCAGGATGACTCTCTGCGACTATCATGAAGTTTAACTTCCGACATGTCAGAGGCAGATCTGTACCTCTTCAGTATTCCACATAAATAGCTGAATATCACTTCTCTGACTCTTAAGGGAGGGAGAGGAACACGAGAGAAAATCCATTTAAGTGTATGACTTTAAATGAAAAACATTTGGCTAATACGTAAGCAGCTGTTTGGTTAAGCAAATGACTCAGTGGGGTATTTATGGAGCACGACTATTTTTCAAGCCTGTAAAAATGTAAGGAAAGAAGTCTCCCTGAGATCCAAAAGCAGATGTTTCTGAATTTATGAAAAAGTACTACTAAACAGTTCTTCCTTTAAGATCAACTTATCTATGAAAACATATGTGAGTCTGCGTAAGAAGTACTACGTTCAATTTCATGAACAGAGAACATTTGTAGAGTACATATTTTATGCCAAGCATTGTTCAATGCTAAAATAACATAAAATAGTATGACCAAGTCCGAGATTCTATGGAGTAAAGTGACAATAAATTCATCTTATATCCCTGAATTATAACTGATAATGAAAAGTGATTTTTTTTGTAACAACAATATGAGAATGTCATAGGCTGCAACTGGCATAACTTTTATTTACTTATAATGTAATAATTATGTATAGTAAATATTATTATATACCACATACAATTATTATTATGCATTGTAATGTTAATATACATTTAATGTATTACTATAATTAATATATAATATAATTATTAATAGCTTATAGTTAATAGCTGATATTTATTGAGAGATTATTATGAGCCAGGCTTTGTGCATTTGAGACCTTTTGTTCAAAAAGCATGTATTATTCTACAGAGCTTAAAATGTAACTCAAATATAATCCACATTGAAACGGAAAAGAGAGCTGTGACTGCAGCCTGAGATAAGAGATGGCTATCAGGATGGAACATCACATTTGGCTCATTAATCAAGACAGAAAAGGAAACAGGCTATGTTACAGAAGCTCAGGGAGGCAGCTACATCAGCTGGTGTCTTTGAATAAGGGTTCACACAGGCATTCGATCTGAAGTTGCCTTTGAAGAATGAGTAAGAATTGATAAATGGAAAGGATTTCCAAGAAGGAAAATTGACTTGGAAAAAAAAAGAAAAAAGCAGAGACAGAAATAAAGACAGTCGCTACTCACTGGCTGAACACAGGCAGGCTCAGATCATTAAATAAACCCATTTTTTAGAATAGAAGACGTGGGAATAATGGGTGACAGTGAGAGTCAGGAGTCAAATGCTACAGGACCTTCAGAAAGGCTAAATTTTGTGGGAAGAAAAAGTCTCAAAGATTAAAATGGATTAGCAATGGGAAGTTTATTCTGGGTTGAGTGCTGCACCCATGGCTGTATGGTAAGACTGAAGGGTGGGCATCTACTCAGGAGTATGCAGACTGATCTAGGAAAAGGTGTGACAGGATTTATCCAAGTGGAGGCAGGTAGAATGACAAAGAAAGGAAAATGAATAACCATGGAGAAAAGTGATGACTTCTTAGCTGTGAGAAGCATCCAGAGGAAAAAAATAAATGGGTTTAGATTCTGAAGGCTGGGTGACAGGATGAAAGTGATTTGAGCAAATCTGTCTCAATGGACGGGATGTTATTTCTGACATCCTGAACTAGGAGTGCTGGCAAAGCTCAGACTAGTGTCTTCCATGTGAAATATAAAGTCTCCAGACAGCTAAAATAAGGAGCTGGAACTCAAGAGCTAAGTGGAGACCTGGGATATCTGTTTGCATAATCTAGTGTAGGTGACACTTGATGTTACCGAAGAGAAGAGATATCTGAGAGAATGTTGATTAAAAATCAGCCAAGTCGAGAAGGACTGTTGAATCCCTATACTTAGGAAGGTATATTCACTTGCTAGGGCTACTCTAACAGAGAACCACAAGCCGGGTGGTTTAAATAGAAAACCACTTTCTCAGTTTGGGAGACTAGAAGTCTTGTGATCAGAATGTGGTTTCTCCTGAGTCCTCTCTCCTTGACTTGCAAATGGAAGCCTTCTTTCTGTGTCTTCACATGGCCTTCCATCTCGACTTGTCTGTGTCTTAATATCTTCTTAAAACACCAGTCAAAATGGATTAGCACCCTCCCATTAAAGCTTCATTTTAAATAATATCTACCTGCTTAACAGTTCTATCTCCAAAAATAGCCCAGTCTGAGGTAGCGAGGGCTAGGACATCAAGGTAGGAATTTTGGAGGGACATAATTCAAGCCAAAATAGATTGAATATCAAATTATCAGCAAGAAGCATAGAACGAGAGATTTATTCACTCCATCTTTCTCTTTGTTTGTTAAGCGGTAACAGGACTACATTATCTGAGATTTTTGCCCAAGTAAACATCTCTCATTGTATAATAACATTGTGAGATTAGCTCATAACTTCATTTTTTCAATTCTTCTTGTAATAGAACATAAAGCCTATACTGAATCAAAAAAATGAGCTAAATAAAACATATGGATGCCAAAATATTTAAGTAGCATAAGTAATGTCTAGGTTAGAGTTCTTTTTGAGGAGTTATTTTTGGAGGCAATTTTTTATACCAGTAAAATATGCATCCGAAAAGCAAGGCGAAAATCATGTTTAAAAAGGTTAGGATGCTATATATTTCTTCATATGGTCTCTGATTATTTGCTTGCAAAAAGACAACAAACTGGAGAAGTTTCCAGAGCTTTCCCAGTCAGTTTGTTGTTTCGTTTTTTTTTTTTTATTTTCTTTTATCCATCCACAGCAGTCTCCTCTTCTCTTCTTTCCATTATTTCTGATCAAATAGCACTCTCTATGCCTTCCTTTGAATTCAGAATTTCAGCTCACCTCTCTTTGTCTGTTTCAAGGTGCAGCTCCAGCCTCCTGTGCTGCCATCAGGATTTTTCATGGAAAACCTGCCCACCTCTCACATTCCTGATGATTCTTTCGTGTCTTCATAAAATACTACAGGACGTTAACAGTATATTAATGATTTAGTTTCCCATCCTGATAAAATGCGTCTCTCACAAAGAAAGAATATTTTTAATTTAGATTTTTTTTTTGTTCTTGGCAAAAGAGTAGAATGTGAGGAATGCTATTGTCTTGCATTGCAGTGCTGATCTTTACTCAATTTATGTTTTTTGAGTGATTTAATCTGGCATTCACTTTTGAAAGAGGATTCAAAACATGTTTTTCTAACCTAGTATGTCTCCAGTAAACTCTGGTACTCTAGACACCTGCTCACTTTGTAGTCTACATAATGGAAAACTCACGCTATCTGTCCGTAGCCAGATAGTAGGAACTTGGACAGTGACAAGTCCTTTCTGGGATTAGCCACCTCATCTGCTAAAGGGATGGGTGGATATAGTGCTGAGTACATCAGAGAAATATTTTAGAACCATTGAGTTGCGGGTCCTGCCAGAATGTACGAGTGTACTTACAGCATTGTTGTGAGATTACATGAGCACATGGTGTAAAGTTTATTCAAGAAATAGAAGCCGTTAAGGTTTTTATTAGTAGTTTAAGGTATCTTTGCATTTTCCTTTTGGATATCTTCTGAACTCTTGAAAATGCTAGATTAATGAGTAAAAGATAGATGTACTAATGTTGCCCTGAGATCTCAAATAAGGGCAAATAAGTCTAAAAAATAAATATTTCACTTTTTTCTGAATAAGAAAGCTTAACATGACATCTATCCTTTCAACAGAATTTTAGTGCAAATACAGTATTGTTAATTATAGGCATAATATTGTATGAGCAGATTTCTAGAATTAATTCATCTTATTTAACTGGAATTTTTACCCATCGAACAGCAACTCCAGAATTTCCCTCCCTCCAGTCCCTGGCAGTACTGCCCCACTCTCTGTTTTTATGAGTTTGACTGTTTTAGAAAACTCATGTGAATAGAATCATGCAATATTTGTCCTTCTATGATTGACTTATTTTGCTTAGAATAAAGTCTTCTAGGTTCATCTATGTTGCTACATATGGCAGGACTGTTTCTTAAGAAACAAAACAAATGTTCATCTGTATTTCCTTGGATATTAAAAAGAAACCTCATAAAGAAGCTGCTGATAAATATTAAACACTAATATTTATGTATGTACATTGTAATTACAGAGCACTACATTAAGAAATTTAAAGAAATCTCATAGATGATATAAGCATTTGATGGTTTCTTATTTTCATCTTTCACTATGCCATCATATTTTCAAAAATAACTAATAAGTAACTTAATCACCTAAACTCTCACAGCACTATGCTAGAGTATTCTAGAATATACCAAAAAGTATAGAATAGACAGCTTGCTGTCTTACAGCAATGCTTTCAGGCCAGATGGGGAAAAAGACATAATGATGAGGGAAAAAGGACATCAGTGAAAGATATATCTTAGAGCCCTACTTTGTATCAGGCACATAGACAGTAAGAGCTTGTCATAGACTATCCCACTGAAATTCACCACAACTCTGAGAGACGTGTGACACTAGTCCATTGACATTCATAAAAGGTAAATTGCCAGCCATAAATCATAAACCTGCCTTGCTCTGAAAGTGTATTTTCTATATTGTAATAACCATTATTAAAAGCTAAACAGTAGCCAACGACATAAAAGTAGTCAAAATAACTGAAAAATAGTTCTCACATGCTAATAGCCATGAAAAGTTTGTATTTTAGGAGACTAGATGAAGGATGAATCAGTGGATTAGGATGAGCAAAAGAACTCTTACAAAATATAACCTAAAACTATGATAAATAGTACAGTGCATGTATATATATATGTATGATAGCATATATGTGATAGCGTATAGTATGTGTATTTCTATATATACACAAACACATGTATAGCATATGCTATATATCTCTCTAAATTTAATGTGTATACATTATATAGTACCATATAAAATAAGTGTGTGTGTACATGTGTGTGTGTTATATTGTACCATGTATATATAGTCCACTTCATTCAGGGATACCAGAAATATTGAATCAGTTCTCTTATCACAATTTCGAACATTTAGTTCCAACCCATATAGAACATGAAAGACACTAAAGGTCCAGAGTCATCTTTTCTCACCTAACTGATTCATTTTCAAAGCTCTTTCCAGGCCCCTGCCCTTATTCCAGGACCTTCTGGAGCACCGTGGGACACTTTTTGCAACAGGCAGAGAACACCCCCGAAATAGTCTTCCTTCCTTCCTTCCTTTCCCTGTGGTCCTAACTCCTTTTTTGCCCCATGCTCATCACACCAAAACCCTGTCTCCACCAGCATGGTTCGTCACCTAAGCTTAACTTACACCTGTGTGTTCACGTCAGAGGTGGCAGTGGAGAAAGCAGGGAGGAAAACAAAACCTTCAAAAATAACTATGATCTAAGTTTTTTTAAAGGTGTTTTGATTTAATAAAATATATTTTCCCTACAGAGGCCAATACCCTGCATTCTGCCTATTAGAAATATGAAGCATTCACAGGCAAGCATTTCTAAGTTTTAAGTCAGAGTGTTAATGTTTTGAAATTCTGCTGTTTTCAGTGTGTTTATTATTTGAGAATCCTTGAAAAATAGGAATATATATAATAATGAATTGAGATCTTGTCTTTAAAAAAGTAACCCAGAAAATGGGCTGTGGTGAGCATATGGATATGTTATCTGAACCCTAAAAAAAAAGCACAATATAAAGAAAATTTCCCAGATTGTGTTTCAGAGAGGAGTAAGAAAAGTGAGTGGCAGTAACACCTGCACATTTACGCAAATCAAAATTATTCTACTAGAAATTGGAAAAAACATTATTTCTTTTGTAAGCACAATTTAAATAATATTTGAACAAAATTACCATGGACAAAGATGAAAATCCCACTTTATTTTGAACAGAAAATTTTTAAAGCCATAAGCACTTCCTATTCCTGTTCATCAGGCTTTGCTCCAAAATCTCTCCCTACTTTGGCTAAATCTTTTCTACTACTTGACATTTCTGTTAAAAATTGGGCCATCTCTTCAAGATCCTGCTTCCTCCAATTTGTCAAAGCTTATTTGAGGCATTGTGTGCCTCTTCTAGAGTAGAACAGAATGCATCAGATCAGAGCCATCCATCCATTTCTCTTTTCCCTTCTCTCCACCTCTGCCTCTAGTTATATCTCATTACTCAGTGCAACCCCTCACCTAGACCAATGGATTATTCTTAATACTTTCCACAAACTCTTCACTTAATCCCTACATCCACATTTTTGCTCTCCTTTTTCTATAGTTTCATGCCCTCCTCTGCAAGTCTGCTGGTCAAAATTTGTCTGATACACCACAGTAATTACAAATTTACTTCTCCAAAGAGCTTAGTGTGCAAAAACAAACTATAACTAAACTAGAGTAGAAAGTGTGAAATGGTCTCCAAAAGTTGAAAGAACTTTTAAGATGTGGAACAATGAAAGAGACCATTAAAGTTTCAATAGAACAGTTGATTACAAAAATTTTAATATTTCAACATGGCTTAAAAATAAATAAATTGAAATGTATTGGCAAAAAAGATATATAAAAATCACAGATTGTGGCAAGACAAACAAGAAAATATAGCTACTAAAGGATCAACTGCAGACATGTTAACAATTCTATGGCACTAATAATTCAAAGGAAATGCAATTTTAAATCATGAAATTCATTTGTTTAACATTTTAAAATATGGATCAGTGATTAGGCTGTAATAGTAACTTTGTGCCTTGTTATAGTATTATGATTTAAGAGTTCTCTTGAAAAACAATTTGGTTCATACATTAAATTCTAAGAATTATTTTGTGAGTTTGACTCAATAATTCCATTACAATAATTATCCTAAGGAAACAATAAATTTTATTGGGGAAACTGGACAGTCACGTGCAAAAGAACGAACCACTATTTACACAAAAATTAACTCAAAATGGATTAAGGATTTAACTGGAAGACCTGAAACTATAAAAGTCCATGAAAACAAAAGGGAGTAAAGCACTTTGACATCAGTCTTGGTGATTTTTTGAATTTGGCATCAAAAGCAAAGGTATCAAAAGCAAAAGTAAACAAGTACACTACATCAAACTAAAAAGCTTCTGCACAGCAAAGGAAACCATCTCAATAATATGAAAAGTCAGCCAATAGAATGAGAGAAAATATTTGCAAATTATATATTTATAAGATATTAATAACCAATATATATCAATGAATATAACTCAGCAGAAGAAAAACAATTAAATTTAAAATGGGCAGAGGATGTGAATAGATGTTTTCCATAGAAGACAAATAAACATGTACATGAAAAGGTTTTCAACATCATTAATCAGAGAATTTCAAATCAAAACCACAATGAGTTATCGCACTTCATACCTGTTGAAATGGCTATTACTAAAAAGACAAGAAATCACAGTGCGGCAAGGTTATGGAGAAAAGGAAACCCTTGTGCACTGTTGGTGGAGATGTAAACTGTACAACCATTATGGGAGACAGAACTGAAACTAGAACTACTATATAATTTACTTCTGGTTATATAGCCAAAAGAAATAAAATCACTCGCTCAAAAAAGATATCTGCACCCCAAACTCATTGCAGCATTATTTACAATAGCCAAGACATGAATGGCATGTTTGTATGTGTATGTGTGTATATATATACATAAATCTGTATGTATATATACACACACATATGTATGTATGTATACACACGCCTACACACAATGGAATGTTAATTATCAAAAAAAGAGAGAAAATCCTGGTATTTGTGTTAATCGAGGCTTTATACTAGGTGAAATATGTCAGACAAAGAAAAACAAATGCTGTTATCTCACTTATATGTGGAATGCAAAAGCAAACAAACAAATAAAAATAAACACCTGAATTTATAGATACAAAAAACACATTCATTGGCAGTTGCCAGAGTTTGGGAGGCTGAAGAAAGGGGTTAAATGGTGAAGATGGTCAAAAGGTCCCAATTTCCACTTACAAGGTAAGTATGAGGTATATAATTTACAACATAGTGACTATCATGAGTAATGTATTATGTATTTAAAAGTTGCTAATTTAGTATATTTTAAAAGTGCTTATCACAAGAAAAAAAACTGGTAAATGCGTGTGGTGATAGATGTCAGCTAGACTTATCAAGGTGATCGTTTTGCAATATATACATGTATCAGATCATTACATTGGATACTTTAATATATTATTTATAGCTCATTGAAAATAAAATTCAAAACTTTTAAATACATAAAATATAAAAAGTTATAAGTACAAAGATATTTATTGTCAAATTAGTTCCAAATTAAAAAGATGAAAGCAATGTTCCATTACGGTAGGGATAAAAAATTACGAAGGCCTTACAGTAACATGAAGGAAATAAATATTATAAAAAACAGGCATAGAAAGGAAAGCATAACAACAGAATAGTAGGATCATAAGAACTATGGGTAGTGCCTTATTTTTTCTATTCTCTATATTTTCTATAATTCATTTTTACTGTGGTAAAATGTCCATAATATGAACTTTACCACTTTAACCACTAAGTGTGCAATTTAATGGCATTCAGTATGTGTACAATATTCACGTTGCACAACAGAGCTTTATCCTCTGGCAACACTGAAATTCCATATTCATTCAACAGTAGGTCCTCATCTTCTGGCAATCACCACTCTACTTTGTGTCTGAATAGAGTTGATGACTTCAGTTATGTAAGTGAAGTCATGCAGTATTTATCTTTTTATCACCTGTTTATTTCACTTAGCATAATGTCCTCAAGGTTATTCAATGTTACAATATATGACAGGATTCTCTTCCTTTTTTAAGGTTGAATTCCATTGTATGTCTTGTTTTTTAATCCCTTACCTATAAATATTAAAGGCATACCCAAGTACATGATTGCATGCTGACCTCTTCTCTGTTTCAATAACCTAAAGTCCCTTTTCTAAACTAGGTCTTTTAACACTGAATTTAGTGCCATGTTCAAATTTACCTGATTAAGTTATTTATTCTCTTTTCTTTTTTTCTTTTTTAAAAGAAAGATGCAGGCAGGATGCAGACAGGCAGTTGCAGAGAGGAAGAATCTTTATTTAATTTGTATTTAGTTGTTCATACTGGGCGCCTCCCCCCAGACCTGGGACTCAAACCAAGGGTATGTGACTTGCTCCTTCAAGGCCTAATTGCTGCTCCACGTGGGCACACCTATTCTCTTTTTTAAACCTAAGCGGAGCCTGCTATACTACCCCAACAAAAGAAAGGAAAAAAAGCAGTTGTCATGCTGAGAGACAAACCCATGATGTATTCTTGGAGAGGAATTGCTTTTTCTCTCCTCCCGAAGTGAGTTGTTGTTTTGTTTTGCTTTGTAGTTTTCTGGGTTTTTTGTTTTTTGGTTTTTTTTTTATTGAAGTGTATTGAAATTTGTAGCTTCTCGCAGAAAGTTGAGATGGTCTTCAGAAAACATTTAAAGTCCTTGAATTTAAAGATCCTAATGTATTATTTCTTTTTGTCTTGTGGACTCATTGTTACTCAACATGAGTAGAATGTGGACCTTCTTTGGAATTTTCCAGACTTAAATTTGGTAAGTATCAATGTCAGAAAGAATAAAATTATCTAAACTAGACAATTGACAGTTTGTCCTGTATTCACAAGTGGCCTGTTAACAACTCTGGCAGAAGGAGAAGCTGTAGACCTAGAAACTTTCCTGCATGTTCCCTGAAAGGTGCCTCTTCAAGAGACACAGTCACCAGGAGGCCCAGAGTGCCGACTCCTGAGCCAGGTCAGATGCTCCTCTCTGCCTTCTACCATCATCCTTCCTCCCAAAGATGGATCTGAGATGAATTGCAATTTCCACAAGTGAAGTAACTGGTGGTGGCTTATTATTTGTCTGGCTCCAGAAATACCTTACAACCTAACGAAAAACAAATTCAGTGACTATTTTTTGCAAAAGGGCAATGTGATGGCTAAATCTGTGTGTCAGCTTATTTAGACCATAGCACCAGACATTTGGTCAAATCACAGCTAAATGATAAGAAGGTATTTTTTTAGACAAGATTAACATTTTAATCAGTAGACTCTGAGTAAAGAAAATTACCCTTCATAAGAGAATGGGCCTATTTCAACTAGTGAAATCTTTAAGAGAAAAAAAGACAGAGGTCCCAGGAGCCAGAGGGAACTAGACCTCTAGACTGCTCTCAGAATCAGCTGCAACATTCCCTGGGTCTCCAGCCTGTTGTTCTGTGCTGCAGATTTGGGGTTTGTCAGCCTCCACAATCATATAAACCAGTTTCTTAAAATAAATGTACGTGTTTGTGTACGTATGAATGTACGTATATATGTATCACACACACACACGATATTGGTTCTTTGTCTAAAGAATGCTGACTAATAGAGGCAAGGGAAGCCAGGTAATTTTTCTTGTCATGGCTATTCTCTTTTACTAAAAGTGGCTTCTTCTAATTAGATATAAGCAGCTTAGTGACAGGATGCAGTATTATGTTACTCTGTGTCCCTTACGGAATCTAGGAAAGAGCTTTGTAGTAAGTATTCAATATATATCTGATTACTTAATTTAATAAAGAGAATCAGATTATTATAACTTTACACTGCCAAAATTAGGTCTTCCTGGGTGGTGATTTACTGAGACTTTTTCAATTAACTGCTGAAAGACATGACGAAGGCTGCAGCAGCAAAATGACTTTGCTGACTGAAGTTCATGCTTCTTTGTTGTTCTTTTGAATCACCAAGCCTAATTAATGTAGAGGCCGAAAATGGCTCATACTCTGGGTCTTTGCTACAGATTAAAATATGGGTTAAGAAAAGCCACTTCAAGTGTATGCTTTAGCTACTGAAAGAAGGCAGGTCATTTATTCCTAGTCTCAGTAGGGAGTAGAGGCAGGAGAGCACATCTACTCCCATATTTGTGTAGCTATTCCACTGCGGATGAGGAATCACACATTAGCACTATGGTCTCAATGTTTGATTAGGCCTTAAGTCTATATTATAGTATTTCTGGCTTCAGAAGTTGAATGTATAGACATAGACTGAAAGGGGGCAGACCTTGTAGGCTCCGGAGTACAAGACTGTTACAGGGTCCTCTTCCTGCACCTCAGTTGATGTTAAAGTGAATTTTAATTATACTGGAAAATAAATTTATATTTCTAAGGTTAATACTAGCATCAAAATATCTCTAACATGATAATAAAAATACCATTGCTTCTATGCTTTGTACCTGTTAACCGAATAGAGAAAAAAACGATTATTATTTTACACTAATTACAGATCAAGATGCTTGTTTCCTTTGTTTTAACTTTCTAAAAGGTACTTTATTTGTTTTATTAATTGGTCTAATATTTCTCCCTCATCTCCCATATGTTTACAATACATACTTGTTATAGTTTGTAGCAATGACATTCACTGTAAAATCGGATTTTACAGTTGCACCAGAATATAAACTATGTTTGTTACCAAGGCAATCTTTCCTTGGGGAACTTTTTATTATTGACTCTAATGGCTCCAATTAGAATACTAGTTTGAAGTTTGATGGGGTTTGTTTTCCAGTTCCCACACTTTTCTTGGAACCATGGATTTGAAAAACGAAAACAAATCATTTCATTTGTTCTCTATGAAATTTAAAACTAAATCTCTGATCACTAAGCCAAATAAAATTCAATGGAATCATAATTTTATGTAAAAGGTGGGACAAATTGTTCTTGTACAATGGTATTTAATGTATCGTAAATTTTGCATTTTCATTTTTGTAACATTTGGCTTCATCCTGCTCTGAAAAGTGTTGTTCTGCTGTCCTTTCTACAATGACAAACATTAATCAAACTTACCATTATTATTATGTACTGATTAAACGCCCACATCCTAACAATAAATCTGCTAGCTTTTCTCCATGTACCTTCATCCTAACATGTAAGACAGACAGACAAACAGACATCAGAGGAACTTTTTTCAGAGCTATTTAATCCTAGAGTTTTCCTTTGCATATTTATACATAATAAATACATATTCCTTTGCCTTTTATGCATAAAAGGCCCCATACATGAAGTACATTAAAAAAATTAAATGAACATCATTTTTGGATAGAACATCCTTAGATACAAACTGGCAGATAAATAGTTGACATAAGAAGTCAGAATTCTTATTAAGGGTAATTTAGATTTTTCATAGATCCATGAATATTCATGGCTAAAATGAAAATCTGAGGTGCTGCAGCGACACAAACTTCCTTATTAGAATGTTTAAAGAAATTGACGAAGCTAGAAATTGTCAGACTTCTGAATCTTGGGCTATACTATTCCTTTTTGTGAGTATGGGCACCTTTATATTATTCTCAGTCTTTTTTTTCCCTTTCCTTTTTTTTTAAGGAAAAGTGCAGTCAGGAATGAAGACATGTAGGCAGGCATTCAGTTCTTACTGAGAGGAGGAAGCATTTATATACATGTATAGTTGTTCATCTTGGTTGTTCCCTGGGCCCTCTCTCTCATACCTGAGTCCTGGGGGTGTATGTGGGCTATGTCTGGTGGCCTTATCCACTAGGTCATCATAGTTTGAATCTCTTTTTATAAATTAGTTCCTGGACCATTTCCTTCTTTATGTGTGTATCTTGTTTTGCTTTAAGAGCAAGTACTCTTCTCTTTTTAATGTTCCTAAGTCAGTGCTGTGCGACACATTAAGAACTACCAGAGTCTAGTGCACATTAGGGTATTTTGTAAAGAACAATGTTGACTGTCTAATAGGAGATCTTATTGTGCTTCTCTGCCCTTTAGTCTTCAAGGAGTAACTAAAGACTGTGTTTCTTTTTAAGTTAGAGTTGTTTGGTGTGTTGATTGGTAAACTGATAATTAATGAGATTTCTAACAGTTTAATGATATTAAGGTAATATAAAATTTGGTATATTAAAATGTTACCTAGAGAGTAAAAACACCTTAGTCTTCCAATTTCTCCCTATAAATGCTTTCATAGTAACAAAGTAAATAATTATATAAATTTTAATACTATCAGGGAAAGTAGTATTTCTCTTTTGGAGTATACTCCCTGTTGTCCTAAGGCTGTTCACTTATGGGTTATTTTTCATTGATTCATTCATTAATTTGTTTTCACCTGCAACATATCTTTTAAAAGAAAGTTGGAGGAAGAAATGTTCTTCACAAAAATCAGTTTACTTGATAATAATTCTTCACTATTTTCTTCTTGCTGCAAAATATTAACCATTATACTGATAATCAACTCCATGAGACTGGACTGAGAGAAGGAAACATGAACCCTCTTTACATAGTATAACTTACTAGCTGTTCCAATACAAGTTCGATTGGATATGATGACTAAGGCTTCAAGGCAAAGTATTTTCTTTGAATTTCAATTATCTCTACTTTTGTTAGATAATATTTATATAATAATTGAATACCAGTTCTAAATCATCCTCTTACTATTACTGCCCTCTTTCTAAAACTTTATGAAGATATTATTTGTATTTTGAAGACTGGAGATATAAACATAATGATGTTAAATAAAACTTCCACAGTGATCTTGACTAGGTAAAAATATGACAGAGGATGTATTTTGGGGTAACTTTACATATTTTCAATTTTTCCCTCAGGTGTTCCATTAGTCATTTTATTCATCAAATATTAGTTGTTCACCTCTCCTGAGCCAAACAACATACTGGCTGATATGAATATAAAAGAGAGAGAGAGAGAGAGAGAGAGAGAGAGAGAGAGAGAGAGTAGTACTGGAAATCTTAGTAAATAAAATAACAGATTGAGATCAACAGCTTGAAAATGATATGAATGTAAGATTTGACTTTTCCTTTTAAGATGAAAGAGTCTTAATTTAAGTGTTGAATGAAAGATACTGATGGGCAATGAAGGGCTTAAGACATAAGAGAAGGAGGAGAGGGTGGTAGAGATCTGGTGAACTTACACTTATGTTAGAGCAGTCATTGATCCATTGAAACATGATTGGAAGGAAATGTGGATTTAGATCAATTTCCAGGATTAAGATCAGGAAGTGTTTCCAGTAACTTACTTCACTTATGAAGTATAAGAGGTGAGATTATTTGTGGGGAATGAGAAACAAATAGGCATAGAGAATGTTCAGAACAGCTCCTGGGAGAACATGAGCCAGCTGTCAAGGAAAATGTGGCTCCTACTTGGCATTAGGGGCTTGGTGCATAGTCAGACATTTAAACTGGGACCAGTGAGCATAGTTAGGCAAGTTTCTCAAAAGCTCTCAGCAGATTTACTTACATAATGAAAATAAACTCAAAATGTTTAAATAGCTCTGCATAGCCTGAAACCAAAAGTAGACTTAAATACGCTTAAAGCCAAAATAACCAAGTGCGGGCTTCAGAAATGCAACAGAGAGAAATAAACATCATTGTTGCCTCTCTATCTGATATCATCTCTTTAGACACTGTTATTTAAATAGGCTTAAATGAGTGAACTCGCCAAATGATAGCTTGCCATTGGTTCTCAAACTTGAAAATGCATCAGAATCACCTGTTGGTGGGACACCAGATCCTGAGAATGACTGCTCTAAATGACACTGCAACAGCAGCACCAATATCTGTGATGGTTAAAGTCACTAAGTCCCTGGTCTCGGGGTCTATTTCCTGTTCATTGCCAATTCTCCCTGTTCCTAACACAATGCCTGACATGTAACTGGCACCCAATAACCATTTTGAAGAAGGACAATAAGCTAACATTTCCAGAATGTGCAGGCACATCTTCTCTCTTAATGAAGAGAGATGGCCACACAGACAAAAAATGATTATAGTTGATACATGTTGGACCCAAAGGAATAAAATGCCAAGTACTGACATTCCCTAAGTTCCTCCTCTAATAGCATATATTTCAGAATACAATCTGCATGCTATATAAAGATAATAAAAGTTCGCAACTAAAAATGTACATCTTTGAAAATGATAAAATGTCAGAGAATATATGATTTTCTCCATTTTTCCTGTAAGCAAGTCATTATATTTAGTATTAAAATTCCCAAATCTTAAATAACTTGTGATTAGCTCCCAGAAGAACCAGGACCACAGTCTCTTAATTCTTATAAAGTCACCACAGGCCTACATCTGGTCAGGTCCTTCGGTTAGTTTTCTCTCTGTATTTTAGCAGATTGAGTCCATTGACTAGTCCTTTTTTAAACTACCCTCTTCTCTCAGCCTCTGTGCCATCCTGTTTCCTTTATGCTTCTTTTTTAATCTCTTGCTGTTGCCTCCCCTGGACATCGAAACATTGGAGTGCCCTCTGGAGTTCTTTTCCTGGCCACCTTCTCTCCCCCTTGATAATCTCATCCAGTTCCAGTGCTGTTGAGAACACCACTGGTTGGTGTCACCTAGATCTGACGCCCCAGCCCAAACGGCCCCTCGCCATCCTTGCTCATTCATCCAACTGCCAGCTCAACATGTCCTTTGAATTCCTGAGAAGCATCTCCACTGTTAATAGGACAAAAACTGAATCCTCATTTGCCTCAATTCCACCTCTTCCCAGTATTTCTCACTTCAAGTAGATAGCACCCCTGTATATCGGTTGCTTAGGCCAAAATCATTTTTTTAATAGTAATATTTATTTCTCTTGTCACAATACTATATTCATTTTAGAATATTGAAATTGCATCGTAGTCAATATTTCACACCACACCCACCACCAGAGTCCCAGTGCCCTTTAATGCCCCTCTGTTCTTTCTTTCCTTCCCTGTCCCCATTTCTCCACCTGGCAGCCATTATCTTCTGTCCTGTGAGTTTTTGCTGAGGTTGATCTGTTTATTTGTTCATTTCATTTTATTCTACATTAGATTGAAACCATCCTATATTTCTCTTTATTTTTATGATTTCATTCACTTAACATGACCTCTCCAGTTCTGTACAGATTGTTGAAAAGGGCATACTTTCATTTTTCTTATTGTTGTTGCTGTTTTAGTAGCTGGATAGAATTCCATTGAGTATATACACCACAGCTTCTGTATTCAGTCATCTGCTGTTGGCCATTGAGGTTGTTCCCGTGTCTTGGCTATTGTGAGCTGTGCTATGAACATAGAGGTGCAGATATTTTTTGAGGCCAAAATCTTAAGGCATCTCCTTGGATTTCTTTCATGTGTTAACTTTCCACAATCTCTTTGATCAGCTTTTGTTCCCATATGGCTTCTAGTCCAACCCCTTTCTACCATCCCCCCTGCTGCAAAAACAGTTGAAACCACCTTCTCTGTTATTCAACTCCATGGCAACAGCTTCATAACTCATCTCGCAATTCCCACTCATACCTCTATTTGTCTATGCCCCACCGAGCAACTGGAGTGATTTTTAGGGTGAATCAGACCATAACAATGCTCTGATTATAACCTGCCAAGGACTTCCCCACAAATAGGATCAAGTCCAAGTCCTACCATGGCCTATTGGTTGCTTCTTCTCTACCCTCATCTTCAACCACTCCACCCAACCACCCACCCAACCCCATGGAACTTAGTTACTCTGACCTTTCTGCCTTGAACATAACAAACTTCTCCTGCTTCTGGGGTTTCTCCCTTTACAGCTACTGTTCTGTCTGCCTGCAGTGCTGTCCCCAGATTCCACATTAGCCAAAATGTTTCCCACCACCCCATCACTCAACCACATTTTTAATTCCTACAGAGCACTTATTGGCAATTATTGGTATAGTTGTTTATTCGTCTCTATCTGGACATTAGAAGGTAAACTTCAAATAGGCAAGGATTTTTACCTTCTTCATCACAGTCACTTAGAATTGAATTTAGAATATAGCATGCCACATGGTATGTTTAACGATGAACAATCTAGTTTTTTCTATAATACCATGCGAGTTCCTCTTTTGTTATTTCATAATTTGATCCGTATTGATTCAGTTATCTGAATTGATGGACTGTTGCATCAGTGATAAATTCATATACTTAAATCTGTTCTTGAATCCCTAAAGTCATAATTCCAAAGACAGATGCTTGGGCTACTTAACAGAAGTCTCATGCTATTTTCTTTAATATTTATTTTTAATCCAGATCATAGACTGTGTTTTTAACTCAACGTGGTCCTTCTACCTAATATTTTTCAAAATGTTACAAATAATCTTAAGTTTTTCATTCAAGTCCTCCAGGATATTCTAGCGGACTTCAACTTGAAAATTAGTAGAAGTTCCTATATTACCTGAAGCTCCAACTCAAATATATTTGACAGTGATTATATGTTTTATAGTGTTGCTGGGCATTTTGTGTTCAAATTCAGATCATTAAAGAGAAAGAGAATTCATGCCTCAAGCTGCTTACAAAGCCATGATTTTTACACCCTTACTCCGGTACTTTGGAATATCCTCGTGCACTGCTTTAGATTTAAAGTTAATGTAAACTTGATTACATTTCCTATCATGGCTAGTTAATTCTCTTAGAGGAATCTTTATAAGCCTGTAAGAATAAATCAAGATCCATTCATCCCAATCTACACCAAGGAGAGACTCTCTTGTTTCCATGGCAAACTTGCTTTGTTCACAGGTTTTCACTTTCTCTTCATATTTATGTGCCACCTCTAAAAACCCTGACTGACAAAAGCTTCCAGTGATTGAAACCTATCTTATGTTCTAGAAACTCCTGAAACACTAAAAGCACAACAGATACACCCCAGCGAAGACTCTCAGGACACAAGATCATGACTGCCAAAGGGCTAGGAGCACGGAGAGGAGGGAAGATGGGGCAAGTTGGTAGTAAAGGACACTGAAACTCTGGTGGAGGGTGTGATATAAAATTTAGATTGACATACAATCTCATTATTCAAAAATGAATGTAGCATTGTGAACAAAAGAGATAATAAATACCAATAATTTTTTTTAAAAGCACAACTTCTACCCGAGGGTGACCTTGTACCATTGCTATGCTAATTCTTAAATATATAGGTTTTTTACGGCTTCTTGTTTGCTAATATTCCCTTTTCTTTAAAGGTTCTTTCCCATCATCGACTGTTAAATGGTGAATTTCTCAAAGCACCAGTTTTGAGGTACCTGCCCTGGTACCTTCATCCACTATTCTGATGGCCCCCATACTTTCTCCCTAACCCCATATTCCTTCCTCAGCAGTGATCATGCTGTATTCTAGCAACTGGACATTTGTGTAATCCAGAGAAAGCTCGAATACCCCAAATCCAAAGCCATACTCATTATCTTCATACCTTTCTGATATCTGCTGGTTTGGTTTTTTTTCTGTAAACATGATTAACAGCATTATCACTGACCCATTTTTCCCTAATTGAAAACATTGAGTTTTTAACTAGGCCTCTTTCCATCATTCTTTTTTGTGTGTGTGTATGTGAACACACAGTAATATGTACAGCCCAGTGAAGCAGCTCAGGTTCAATTATAGTCACTATTTTATAGATGAGCAAACTAACATTCAGGGAGGTGAAGCCCTTTGCTCAAGGTCATGTGACAGTAAGAGTAGAAAGAGTGGAGCCCAGGTCTCTTCATGCCTGTACCCCCAGTTACTTTTCTCTCCCTGGCTACACTAAGTGATCCAAAGCCTAGAGGCCCAAAGGTGGGCAAACACTTTCACTAGATGAATTCTTGATTTGCTGCTAGAATATTAAGAGAACAATATCCTTGACTAGAATGGCAACTAGAAATTTCAGCTACCCCGAATACCTAAGGATTTCCTCCAAAACATTATCCCATAAAAGGTCAACTTCCCCAAAAGGCCTACTGCTATTTCTGTGAGTACTATCATTCCAGTGCATGAAAGCTTTTTCTCATAAAGAATAGAGGAAAAGTAGGTGGGATTAAAACAAGAATCAGGACAGGAGCTTTGTTCTTGAGGAAACTTTAATGATGTCATGGGGACAGATGGCAGCTGTCTATAAAACATACTTGCAAGTTGCACTTCTGTCTTCATTTTCATTTGTTGTGACAACTGGAATTAAGTTTTAGGCAAATAAATATATACTATACTATTCTCAACCTGAGTTTTGGAATAATTAAAGCAATAGGATGCCTTGTAAATTTCTCCACTGATTTTACATAGGAACATCTTTCTGGAAAGTACATTATACTTTGTCTCAAGTTTGATGGGGAGGCAATTGGAGAATGTTATGGCCCATATTTCCAGAACTTCTCCCAGTATAATGTAATTAATCAGCATTAGCCTGTAGCGGTTGATCAAGCAGAAAAGTTAGATTCTTTCTTCTTCAAGGCTGTCCTCCACACCTTCCTTTCACATCCCCCTCTTTTTTTTTAATTGCTTTATTAGTGATTTAAACAATGCATTACAAACATCAAGTAGGACATTGATTATTGATTTCATTTGGAAGGTGAGCTAACCTTTAGGGATATTCTACTTGCAACCTTGGACCTTGAAGGTTCAAAAAGAAATTCTATCTTTTCCATCCATAATAAACTAAGCCCTAAATCACATAAATTCTTCCAAAGAATATACCCTCTTGTCTGACTTCTTTCCATCTGTGCTGTCAGTTTTAGGAACGTAGTTTATCCCTTATATTTTTGTGCTAAGATTTGAGGGTGGATGGGTGTTCTATATGCATTTTCAGTTAATGTATTTTACTTTTTTTTTTTTTACAAAGTCTTCAAAATCAAGTGCTTAATGACCACAGGTGACTCATGGCTATATTAGAAAACAATGAATTGAAAACAGTGAACTGGAACAGGGCTGAAGTCATGTAGAACACTATTACTTCAGTGAGACATAATGCCATATATTAAGGTACTGGCAAACAAATAATCCATAACCCCATTAAAAATATGTTGGGGCTGTCAGCAGAGAATTTAGAAAGCAGTTTGAATCAAATCGAGGATATAATACAGAAGAGAAAGGACCTTCAAGAGTAAGGTTAAAAAATCCCACTGGAGCATCTCAGGGCAGACTACCAAGTATAAGCAAGGGGCATGGACAAGTGAGTCAATAACTAATAGATGGTCTTAGGAAGAATCAGGTAAGTAGGGTACCTCTTCCTCATGCACCTATGGGCCCAGGAAAATGTTGCACTTTCCTCTAGGCTAATGGCCCAAGAACTATTCTCTCAACAAAGTGAAACTCTTTGGTTTGTCTCTTTTTTGAGAAAAGCAGAGTAGAACCTAGTAGAAAAAAATATATAGGGTCATTCACTGAAGCTGGTACTGGCTTCCAGGAGAAGGCTCTGAATGTGTATTCTTAAGTGGGAACTCTAAAAAGTGAAACCTTGAGGGCAAGGCACCAGGTAAGGAAAAAATTCCCCCTCCCCAAATCAAGGCAGTCACACCTATACTGTCCTCCCCACATTACAGGCTAGACTGCAGAATTAGAATCTTCTTTGGTAGGAAAAGTAACAGAGCTGCTAAGTAAGTTCTATTTTCAATCCAGTCATTCAATACAAGTATGAATGGATAACCAATAGTCACCAAACTTTAAAAGATAATCAAAACTTTCAAAGAAAAACATCAAATTCAACAAACTGAAGAACTAAATCCAAGGAAACATTGTCCATAGAAAAAATTAAGAAGACTTTACAGAGCATATAAAAATATAATCTATATAATCATTTTCCTCAAATATTCAATAATATTTAATAAACTAAGAGCTACCACACTGTCCTCGCTCTCCTACTCTACCTACTTATCATGCATCATTACTTATTCCTTACTGTTGTTTGAAAAATGTGAAGTGGGGGAAAATGTAAAGTTGATTCCACTGGAGAATGTACTCCAATCAAAGAGAGACTTGAATATCCTCATACTGGGTTCTGCATAATTTAATATGAAAGAGATAAGTGACTAAGATAGTAAGAAAATTCTTTTCATTAGAGGGAGAACTATGGATTTAAGTGCTTTGCTTACAATAGCAAAAGCTATTGTCAAGAGATTTTAAATTTTTAAGTAGCAAAATCTAAAATAATTTGGAAGCAATATTCAATATTTGAAATGTTCAAAAATGTTGAAAAGTGAAAACTGAATAAATGTCCAGTATTGTTTCAAAGTTAACAAATAAAACAAGGAATTTTCAGAGTGCTTATTGACAAATAGATAAAGGTTTTGGAAATAAAGAAGATATGTAAAATCTACCTGGTGAGTCAATTAGAACAGTAACATTATCTCCTGGGTGTAGGTCTACTAATTTTATATTGTTGCTGTAATAAAACACAAACTAATCTCATGGTTTAAAACAGCACAAATTTGTTATTTTAGATTTCTGAAAATTAGAAATCTACATGGAATTCACTGGGATAAAGTCAAGGTGAATAGGACTGTTCCTTCTGGAGGCTCTAAGGGAGAATCCTTTCCCTTGCCTTGCCCACCTTTAAGAGGCTCTTTGTATTCTTCCACTCATGGCCCCTTCCTCCATATCTAAAGCTAGCAGCATAGTATCTCCAAATCAGTCTCTGCCTCTGATTCTCCTAGTTTCCTCTCACTTATAAGGAACCTTGTAATTACACGGGGCTCACCTGGATAAGGCAAGCTACTATCCCAATCTGAAAATCTTTGTGTTAATTATTCTCGGCAAAGTCCCTAGTAGTTGTGTGGGAAAAGGGACACCATTTACAGGGTCTCCCAGCATTCTCTTCTTTCTGTCCCCTAAAGTCAAAGAGTCAGCAGGCATTGTCTTTTCCCCTCCCTGCACCACTGCCTATTCCATTAGACTCACCTGAATAAAGCTACTATCCCAGTTGGAGTCTTTTTAATCTTAATTGTCTTAATCCTAGTCTCTTTTGCCACATGAGGTAACTAATATGGACTTAATGTTTGTGTCTCTCCCACTTCATATGTTGAAATCTCAACCTCCGAGGTAATGGTATTAAGAGGTAGAGCTCTGAGGAGATCACTAAATCGTGAAGTGGTGTCTTCCTGGATGGCATTGGGGCCATGGAATAAATTAATTGTTGAGCTCATCTTATTTCTATCTCTCGGGGATTATTGTCCTTCAATGCCTAATGCCTAGTGTTTTTGAAAATTACCATTCATTTTGTATATTTTTCTGAAACCTTAGGCAGGAGGTAAATTTTATCTTTTGTGACTCTAATTTGAGTATGTACTTAAAGTAATTTATGTGCCATTTGAGAAGTTTTTAATCTTGCATTTTTCATTATTCCAAAAAGCATCTTCACATGTTTCCTATAGACAATTCTGAGACTTTTCACTTATTTGAACACAATGCTCTAGCACTAGGGAGATAAATAACTTTTTTCTTTAAAATCATTAAATGTGACTGGAACTTTCTAGTGTGAAATCACTTTATTATTTTACTTATTAGTCAAAAATATTGTTTAGCTTTCATTGAATTATATTCAGTTGGACCCTTCATGCATACTATTACCCGTCTTCAAATGTGTCAGCCAAAGTAGAATTTGTTCACACCACTTCACATCAAAAATTGTATTTTGGCAGTTTTATCACCAGAGGCTTCTGAATAGAGACAATATCCTGCGAGGCCCTTTATTTCCATCCCTTGAATAGCATTATATGAACACCGTTCTCATTTAGAATAAAATGGAAAACGTTAAGAATTATTTTCTAAGAAGATACCTTTATTTTAAAATATAGTTGATTGTTTAGTTCTTGAAGTATCTTTTCCACATTTAACCATTTCCTTAAAATATCTATGCATTTGTAGACAATAAGCAATTGTCTATAGTTTTTATAATAATAATGTTAAAGTTTCCCTTCTTCAGTACAATCTGACCATGAAGAAAGTTCAAGCAAAAAGCCTTAGATGAAATAACTTCATCCAAGGCACTGTGTCCCTTTAACCCTTTCTTTTTCATCTTCAAGCATGTATTTTTTAAAGACTTAATTTATTTTCTGTGCTGTATATTTGATTTACAACCAGTGGACGTGAAGAGTCCTTCAGTGTTTTAAGAGCTGAACAGAGTATAATTAACCTTTAACCTCAGTTAAAGATGTAGATGAATCCTTCCTGGGTTAAATAGACAAATGGCCCTGGACATCAAGAGAGTAGCAATCTGTTTTGAGTGATTTAAAGAGATTCCAAGTGCTCATTTACTTTTTTGTAAACTCTCTCCTGCCTGTAATTTTATTCCATTGCTTATGATACTGTGACAGTAAAGCAGATTACTTAGCATTCCCCCAAATCTCTCCTAATTTAAAGATATAGTTATTCACCAGATAGCCATATTTAATTATGTAAGAAAATCTTATTGAAATTTAACAAGTCAGTATATGTTCAGTTAAATAATCAGTATTAATTGACCTTCTTCTCTCGACATTTGCAATAATTTTGTATATATCCCTTCATGTGCTCTTTTGTGTCCTCTCTCAATTCAGTCAGCAGAAGCACAAGGCTGATATAGTCAAGGCTGCAGGTTTGTGGTCAGGGTCAGCCAGTTCACACAAGTGAAAAATCAACCCCTACAGTGGTCAGAAGCCACCCCATTATCTCCATTCAGTCACCTGATCAATGTGTATCATAATAGGACTGGTTAGTAGTGTGGAGTTCATTTACAGCAGCCCTTCCAATGGGAAAGCCTTCTGGAAAGGAGGATCGTTACTTGACACATCATTGTAAAAAATAAAGGAGTTTAAAAGAAACTTCCTTGATATTTTTCCACTTAGTATTAAAAAATAAAAGCATTAAAAATAATTCCAGATAAAAGGAAATATTTTTCTTCCCCAAAAGTTATAATCTGAATAAATTTAATTGACTTCAGTCAAATGTTCTACTCATAGCTTTGGAATCCATTTTAATAACCAATTAATTACTAACACAAATGTAATTTAACATTGGTAACTGTCTTCCTCTTCTATAGAAATTTTATTATGTTTTTCTGCCATCTTGTGTTTTCCATAATGTCTCAATAATTATAATAAACTAAATCTTCAAGAAAATTAACTATCAGTTCAGAGGTCAATTCTTATTCTCTAAATCAGTCTTTGGAATTACAAAAGCTTTTAGTGACTACATTTAAAACTAAATTCATTTAGAATTGAACAAAACAATACGTCAAAAAACAGAACACCAATTTCAAGATATATTGATAGCTGTTCTCCAAAAGCTACCTAATTTGTTCATAAAAAGATACCTTTTACACTACAATTTAAAACAACCTCTTAAGAATTATAAAATACCAACTTGTATGTATTTGATGTCCATCTCCACTGCATTATAATAATTTCTTTTTCATAAATATTTAATCTTTATATAGATATGTGTGTATGTGTGTGTGATGCTTTTAAATTTAGCCCTGAAAATGCAGAACCAATATAATATGATGACATGTTAATTTTCTCATTTTTGTTCTGACTAGAATTTTAATGCTTGAATAAACTCTAGGTAAATTTCATTAGTCTTATAACATGTGGCATACATGTAGGAACTAAATGAGCTTTCTTCAGTTATTGTCTTGGATCTACTGACCCGAAAACATAGATTTTTTTTAAATATGAAAGGCAAGTAAGGAAACTTCTTTACTGGATAATTTGCCTTCATGTAATGCTGTTTAAAGGAACACTTTCTCTTATTTACTCCCAGGTTTAAATTTCTCCCAATCTTACCATTCCTTGTGTTTGGATAACTGTCATGCTGTATAATTCATTCACATTGAGATTTATACATTTATTTCAAAAGAGCATTTGTTGGCACATTAAAATTCCCATTATAGTTTTCATATAACACTAAAATTAGGAAACCCATTGAACAAAATTAGGAAACCTGGTGAAAATTCCCATTTGGAGGCAGGTGAGGATTAGGTAATTGTTGCTAAGTCAACTTAGTAGAGGACAAATGAAAGCAGAATTCAGAAGAGTAGTATGGAGCCTCAAACAAAATTTAGGACCAGTTCCTCACTACATCCTGCATCCTGTGCTTCTTTAATATTCATTTAACTGAGGGGTTTGTATGAAGTATTGATACATGCTATTTATCAGAAATTTAATCATAAATAACATTAAAAACATTTCCTGCCTTCACAGGACTTACTGTGTAGTGGGAAAAAGAGGTTCTTCTAATAATTCAGCAAACAAGAATAGACTTAAGCTATACTAGGGCCAGGCATGGTCTGTGAAACTTAAATGTAAGAGAGGGAATTTGATTCCTTGATATGTCAGTTGGCCCCAGATTGAAGGATCAAAAGGGAATAAGGAGGCCTTCACAGGAGACGATTGTTAACTTTTATTCTTTTAAAATGATTTGTGTAATCAATAGAATCAAGAGTTTTAAAAAAAAGGTAACCTATGCTATAATTTCCTAATCAGACAAATATTGATATTACGTCTATTTTCTATAACTTTCTAACCAAAATCACTTGCACTTCTTTTTGTACTTTGCGGGGAGGTGGGGGTACTTCTGTGCAAAAAGAAAGATAAAGACATTTTTCTTCCATCTTCTCCCACCACTGTGTGTGTGTGTGTGTGTGTGCATATATCATTGGGATAAAAGTGATGAAATATGCAGGAGAGATTGTATTCTTTTGTTAGGGATGCTATGACAAAGTGTCATAGACCGAGTGACTTAAGTAAATTATTTTCTCACAGTTCTGGAGATTGGAAGTCTGAGATCAAGGTGCCAGCAGGTTGGTTTCTTCTTTGCAGCCAGCCATCTTCTCCCTCTTTCTTTACAAGGGTGTCTCTGTATGTCTGTGTCCTAGTCTGTGTCCTAATCTCCTCTTCTTATAAAGACATCAGTATTGTGGGATTAGAATCCACTTTAATGACCTCATTTTTACCTTAATCCTCTCCTCAAAGACTCAGTCTTCAAATGCAACCATGCATATAGGAAGGTTAGGTTATCAGCACAGGATTTTGAGGGACACACTCAGCCAAAAGAATTAAATCCAAAAACTGTAATATTGAGGAGATATTAGATACACATATCAATTTGAAAAGATTGTATATTGACAAATAAATGAACTTATTTAGAAAGAAGAAAATTGGGTTATGAGTTATTCGATTTGAAATTTGGGTTATTTTTGACATCAGCTTCTCATAGGTTTGCAGTCTCCAGTTTATCTCCCCTTCCCAGGGTTTGACCAGTTCCACTGATTTGCAAATTCACAAAGGGGATAATCTTCCGTTAGACCCAGACAATTTTCTGGCAGTAATGTTTTTTACCTCATGCCAGAAAAAAAAATCTCTTTCACAGTAGGTAGTCCTCAATATTTTCAGTTTATCACTTTTAAAACCCTTATATAAATAAGTTTATAATAATGCTAAATTAAAATAATTTTTCATAATTAAGTCAACAAAGCCTAGCCATCTATAAAACCAAACTTCCAAACATTCCAGTAAAATCTGTTTCTCCTTTGCTCCTTCCTGCCTTCTAAAATCCAGGTTTATCAGTTTTAGTTCTTTGATCCTTAGAAAATGACAGAGGCAAGCAGACTCAGAAAATGAAGATGATTAGACTCGAAAAATGATTGGACTCAGTGAAATTAAAACAGATTAGTTCCAGAGAACTAAATAACTAGAAAAGAGATGTAAAATAGAAAACTGAAATCAAGGGGCAAACCGGTAGGCAATATTCTTTCAAAGTGAATGCTAAGAAAACTGAAAATGAAACTATTTCTTATTTTTAATAGCTGCATTGAGAGATAGCTCAGGTTTAAAAAAGAAGTCTTAAAATGTCGCTGCTCCTGAGTGCCATCCTTAAGCCGATCCTCTCCAACAGGGTCCCACCTCCCAAATGTTACTCAAACCACTACTCACATATCCCTAGAGGGCATATTAGGCATAGAAAAAATCATGTTCTTTGTAGTTTGGACAAGGGAATTTTCATAAGAATTTTGAAAACAAATTATTTCAAGAAATAATAATGATCTATTATGTGCTAGATATAATACAAAATGAATCTGTACCCTCAAGGGAATAAAAGTCCAGAACAGAAAGTGGCTTATCTTAGCTCTAGCTGCAGACAGACTTGGCTCACCATGAAGGGCACCTACACCTCATCATGTTCTTTTCTTCTTCCGTTTCAGGAAAAACGCCAGGCTCTGACACTGCAGCACTTTCCTAAAGCAAATTTGGTTGTCACAGATTCAGATATAATAGATTCGTTCATCCTTCCAAGAACTCACTTCTAAGTCTGAAATGATATTCCCAGAAAATCTCTCTCTGTCTATAGGACCTGCAATATTTACTTTATTCTGTAGTGTTCCCCTCCTCAGGAGATGGCCCTGTCCTATAGAGTTGGATTGCCCAGGCTGCAGTCAGATGCCTGCCTTCAACCACCAGCACTTTCAGTTCTGAGACCTTTGGCAAATGACTTAACCTCTCTTTTACCCCGTTTTCTCGTTCATAACTTAGAAGGATAACACTCAGAGTTTCCAGAATCCAGAAGAGACATCTGCAAACTGTTGGACTCAATGACACATAACTCTCAATAGAAGCTAACTTCTATTGTTAATGGGATGATATGACCTTGATGACTGATTTCTTGGATAGAGGTGATACATCCATCTCTCTATATCCCAAGATTCTTCCAGGTTTATGATCAGTTTCCCTTCATCTTTTCTGGAATTCTCTAGCTCCATTGGGGATTCAACCTCTGTCTTAGCCTCTTTTCTCTGGTCTGTTCTGTTTATCCTCCAGTAGTTAAAACTCCTTCCACCTTGGCTGCTGTCCTCAAGGCTCTTTCTGGCATCTCAATTAAGGCCACACAACTCCTAAGGAGGAATGATACATCCTGGATCCTGCTTACTTGAGAAGTTAGGTGACATTCCTGTCTGTCTCAATGGGTTCTGTTTCCATTTTGAGTCTGTTTTCCTAGACCATTTTCCTGACACATCATAGATCCTGAGCAAATTCTGAATTCAGTCAGTGGTAAATCTTTTGCTTCCAGTTGCAAATTTCATTCACATCCTAATCTTCTGATTTATTGAAATTTGATTATATGTTTATTTTACATGTAAAGTATTATGGAAAACCAGGAAAAACAAAAGACCCCAAATAGGCAAAGCAACTATTAGAAAAAATAACAAATCTGCAGTCATTACACTCCCAGACATTGAGCTATATTACAAAGCAATAGTGATCAAAATGGTATGGTACTGGAATAATAACAGAGGCACAGATCAATAGAATAGAACTGAATCACCAGAAACCAACTCATTCACATAGTCAGTTAATCTGTGACAGAGTCAAAAGCCTTCAATGGAGAAAGGAAAGTCTCCTTAATAAACGGTGTTGGGAAAACTGGACAGCCACATGCAAAAGAATGAAGCTAGACTACTCTGTAACACCATTCACAAAAATTAACTCAAAATGGACTAGAGACTTGGACATAAAACCTGAAACCATAAAATTCTTGAAAGACAACATAGGGAAGACTTTCCACAACATCAGCCATGGAGAGGTCTTTAGGGGCTCAACTCCAGCATCAAGATAGGGTGGACCAGTGGTGGTAGAGCCCACTGGACAATGGTGAAGAACACTTTGTGATTTGGTGGAGGGCAGGTTGTGTTGACATATATATAATGAATGGGGAACCTATGCTTATGAGGTTATTTTAATGTGTAGAACACCATATAAAAATAAAATATTGTGGAAGCTGAGTAGACATCATTTCCAATAAGAGAAGAAATTACTTTTCCCACCTCATAGCCTGTGACTTTGTCTCCTGGGAAGAACTAATATGTTCATCTGCTCATTCCAAGTTTCTTAATAGAATAAAAGGATCTTTAATACACCATTCTCTCTTCTCCTCCTTTTAAAGTCCTTATTAAAAGTTAGAAAATGCAAAATTATTTAACTTATTTAGGTTCACCTGTTCACAATATGTACTACATATCTATCTTTAAAACTCTGGAAAGTGAAGAAACATAAAAGCTGTCAAAGGAAGATGATTATTTTTCAGAAGTCTAGTTGATGAAAAGGAAGCTTAAATGAAAACCACTGTGTAACCTTAGGATTAATTTTGTCTGTTTTAAATTTTTCTAAGGTTGATTGTAGTGTCAACACTTGATTTATAAGGATGAGTTTTATAGGACTTGATTTTTACCTTAAGCTGGCAGTTACATAATTATGACTTAAATTATTGCTTTTAGCACCTTTGCATTAGTTGGGGAGGAACTAATGAGAACCTGTAAGTCAATCCAAAGCCAGACAATACTTTTTACTCTTTAGCCACTCTTGGTAAAGCAGTTCTGAATGAGTTCAAAATACTAATATTTAAAATGAATCAATTTAATCTACTGTTGCCTTAAATTATCCCCAAATGTAGCAACTTAAAATAACAGTAACCACTGATAATCCACTCAACTTCTCTGAGTCAGGAATTCCAGGAGTGGTTTATTGGCATATTGTGGCTCAAAATCTCTCATGATGTTGCACTCAGTACGGTAGCAGGAATACAATTCATCTTTAAACTTTATGGGTTCCGGAGAATTTGAATCTGAGAAGGTTCATTCATATGGTTGGCAAGTTCATGCTGGCTGGTGACAAGAGGACTCAGTTTCTCACTATGTGGACATAGCCTCTCCACCGAGCTGCTTGAGTGTTCTTAGAACATTGCAGCAGGCTTCTTCCCAGCACAAGCAATCTGAGAGAACCAGGTCAAGTCAAAGTGCAGTTGACCTAGCCTAAGAAATCATACACCACAAAGGAATTTCTGTAACATCCTGTTGGCTCACAGGTCAGTCTGTTCCAAATGAGAAAGGAATCACAACGGCTTGAATAACAGGAGGCAGTGACCATTGGGGACAATTGTGGAGGCTAGGGATTACAGAGACCACAAAAATATTATACATGATGAGGTCTTATAAAAAATTAGTCATTTTAGTGTTTGAGGTTTGAGGCTATTATTTGTGTTTGCACTTGAGAGACAAGATCACTTACATTCTTAAGTTAACATGAATTAAGACAGACTTACACATGTCTCCTGATTTGTGACACATTATAACAACTGATTCTGGCACAACCTCTCTTTTATTTTATCATTCATTTTCCTCAATCCCTCTTCCCATTCCTCTCTCCCCATAAAGCATCAACTCAAAAGACCTTGATGTTTATTATCCTTGGGTATATCTGTATGTGTATATGTATCCCTAGAAGATACAAGAGGTTTAATGGTTATTTTTAATTTATATAAACGGAATTATGCCATAGGTATTTCTCTGTCTGAAATGTATATGCCATACCATATTTTTTAAATCTGCTTCTGTCTCTGTTCACTGTTGCACACTTTTTAATAATATACGTGTCAGCCATATTTTACCCATTCATTCCCTTACCATTGGTCATCCAGAAACCAGTGCTACTGGTTTGTCCTCCAGTTTCTTACTCCCTTAAGTTATGAAGTCATGAACAGAATGTACACCTGAACTTGGCCAGTAGAAAAATAACTGGTTCAGGTGGAATTTTCCATTCTCTATTCTTTGAGAAATCTCCATACTGCTTTCCAAAATAGTTACACCATTTTACACTCCCACCATCAGTGAATAAGAGTAGTTCCCTTTTCTCCACATCTTTTGGAGTACTTGTTTCTTCTTTTTTTTTTTTTTTTTTTGGATAACCATTCTCACAGATATGAGGTGATACCTCATTGTTGTTTTGATTTCCATTCCCCTAATTATAAGGGAAGGAGAACATCTTTTCATGTACCTGTTGGCCACTCGTATGTTGTCCTTGTAGAGGTGTCTATTAAGGTTATCAGCCCAATTTTTAATTGAATTCCTTGTTTTTTTGTTGTCCAAGGTTGAGTTCTTTGTATATTTTAGATATTAACTACTTGTTAGAGATGCAATAGGTAAATATCTTCTCCCATCCTAGTTTAAACCCCATGATCTCCAGCCTGCTTATCCTGCTTCCTAGTTTCTTCATTTCCACTCTTTTCCCCTAAAGTGTATTCCCACCTGGAAGCCAGTATGATGGTTATAAAATGGGGATCATCACGTGGAGTTCACTTGCTTCACGTCACCAGCAACCCCTTCTCATTTTTAGAGTAATGGCACAGGGTTCACCACAGCCCTCAAGACATCCAGTGGTCTGGATACTGCCATTTTGTTGCCCTCCTCTCCCACTGCATTTCTCCTTGCTTCTGATGCTCTTGTGCACCTGCATTCATCCACTCAAAAACACTAGTGGAGCCCACAGTATCCACCCATAATCTCCTAGGTACCTGGAAGGTAGCAATGAACAAAACAGATGAAAAGGCCTGCCTCCTGTGTCTTTCATTCTAATGTCTGACAACTAATAAGCTCCTTCCTGATCTGGCACTTACTATTCCCTCTGCCTGGAATATATTTCCCCAGATTTTCACAAGAGTCACTCCCTCATATCATAAGTCGGCCCAAGCTCCTCCTCAAAGAGGCTTTCTCTGAACTCCTCACCATTTTCTCTCTCCATACTCTGCTTTATTTTCCCTTCAACTGCCTATCAGTCTGAAAGATCCAAGAGGATAATGCATTTACAATTTTTTTTCCTGTTATTGGATCAATAGCCTCAAAGCATGGACCTTTGTATGTTTATGTTGTATTTGATTAGTTTTTGTATTTTGGTTTTTCACCCACTCGCAGCCCTCAAACCCAGATCATTGAGCTGTACATGATTCACAAGCAGGTCTCAGCCAAGTGAGCCACAGGGTGTGCCTGTGTTCCTTGGTGGTGTTGATACTTGCATCGCTCAAGACCTCATTTGATTGACTCCTGGTGCATCTGCAATGACAGCACCATCTTAACTCACTCTTTCTAATCCACTCTTGGCTTAGAAACTAGATAACCACACTGCATAATAATAGCTGATGTCTGTCCTGCACTTTCATCCTCAGAGTAACTCTATCCATTGTGGTCTATTGTCATTTCCACTGTACAGGAATCTGAGTCTAAGCAGCTCCTTTGTGGTGAGTCTGCTAATAAATGTCAGAGTAGGATGAACACAGTCTGACTCCAAGCCATCACTCTTAACCACTCTGATACATGCCTGCTCCTCTCTAGAACTGCAAGTAAAATAATGATAAATTGTCTCTAGGTAAGTGTCTGATAGGACCTTCTCTGAACAAAGGGCATGAACCTTAATGCATGGGTTTTATGATAAATCCTTTTGGTTACTTCTGATGAACACTGCATCTCAGAAAGAGGAAATCATTGGGTGACTGAATTCCAGATGTATAAGTTATCATATAAGCAAGAGTTACAATAAACCTGAAAGATAGGCCTCCCCAAGATGTCCAGAACAAACCTTCCAAGATGTGTGACCTTAGCAGGTGGTAAGGTGGCTCTTTCAGGTCAACTAAAGCCTTACAAGATTCAAGAGTAATTTTTAACATTACCTTGACTACCTAGAAGAATTAAGACTGGGCGTATGACCCAGGTTTAGGATTATCTCAAGAAATAACAGTTTTACTAGAAGAACTTATCTATGTGGCAGGGCAAACATAGGTACAGAGCATCTTAGTTTTGTTATGTCAGTCCTCCTCTTCTCTCCTTGAAGCTTCAGGCCCCTTTCCCATTTCTTTACTCAGGATGAAAACACTTTGTCCAATTTACTCTAAAATTTACAGTTGTGTAGAGTCTCCATAGGTTTATAATTAAATTTGTTTTTTTCTTCTCATAATAATCTGTGTAATGTTAATTTGATTGCTCAATCAGCCTCAGAAGAACCCAGAGGCAAAGGGGAAAACATCCTCTCTTCTCCTACAACCACAAAATTATAATTAGGAAGCACATGTAAACTAATGTAGTCCAGAACATTTGCTTCATTTCTTCCTAGTGTTCTTTCAGAAGCTGGTCTCTCCAGAGTATTCTTGTTTCACCCACCATTCAGAGCTATTTCCACTGCATCATAAGCCCTCCATGTGTTCTCTGCAAACTAAATTTCTTTTGTTTTTGTTGGGTTTTTTTGGTCCCATTCCGAGGTCTCAAACCTGGATCCTTGGGCTTTATGACCTGCACCTTAACTGTCTTAGCCACCTGAGCTGTCTGACCCTGCAAACTAGTTTTTAATGAGAATGTATGTGTCAGAGTTGACTAACTTCAAATGCCCACACAAATTGAATATGTCTCTTTCATTCTGCATGTGGATTAGAATTTCAGGGGTGTGTCCTCAGACCTGGTTCTTTGTTCTGGAATAAGACATGGATTTCCACATATATCTCAAAAATGTGAATACTTTTGTGAATTTTGGAATATTTCAAGCTTCCTAGAATGTATCAAGAGTATTTCATTCATTTATTCACTCATTTATTCATTCAAAAAACACTAAACTCTTACTGCAGTCCAGAAACCACGAGGATAAGCAGACAGACAATGCCTTTTCTTAAAATATTCTCAGTGCAATACAAAGTATGCACCCAGATGATTTCCATGTAATGTTTTTAGAGAAACGATGGCAAAATACATGTGGGATTATAGAGGCACCTGAAAGAGGGAGCACCTATCCTGGGACAAAGCGGGAAACTTTCTAATCTATGCCTATTAGGAAAAGGTGGGCCAGTGAAAAGGCGAAGGTCTCAGGAAGACAAAGGCTCAGTACCAGCCAGAAATGACATGCCTGTGAGGGGAAGTTCGAATTTATCACTGGGGGAAACTGGAGAATAAGAATGGAACTGAGACAGGCGCAGGCCTAGTCATGCAGGCCTCAGTTATGATGAAAGTACCAGAAACTAAGGGCTTTCGGCAGACTCATGTCAAGATGTAGCTGAGGCTTAAACATTGACCTATGTCCAGATGGACTTGCAAAGGGAGGCACCCAGAGAGTCTCTGAGGATTTGGGTTTATACCCTCATAATAGGGTTGACTTCTGTAAGGTGGTGTCTTGACCTCTTAGAAATGACCCCAGGATGACTCCAAGGAGAGACCTGTATATTATGGACTAAATATTTTATTGGAAGTCGTTACTGAGTTTGGACTCTGTATAGACTTTGTATGAATAAATTATTTCTTTTCCTTGGTAAAAGATAACCTCCCAAATCCTGAAGGGCAAATGGCAGTGTGGAAATGGCTTGGAGTTTTGGATGAGACAAGGGCTCCAATCTGTATTCTAGGGCTGGCTGAATAACCTTAGACAAGTTATCTGGCCTCTCTTATCATAAGCATCCTCATGTGCAATGTTTTAACATAGATACACTATTGTGACACTCTCGGTATTCAGACCCATATCGATCTCACATTTGCATCAGTTTATTATCATCATCACTTTGAAAAAAGGAGGTAGGCAAGAGGAGCAGATGGACCACTGCACTGTGTTGTTTTTAATAACGAAATGGTGTCAAACTGCATCGTGGACACAGTAACCTGACACTTATAATCAGCAACACCCCCAAATACTTTCTTTTGAGGCAAACTTGAAAAAAACCTTCTCGGTCTAATTTGCCCACCATCGCCAAATGAACCTTCCTGCACTGCTATTCTTTAGTTTATCTGCTTTACAGTGTTGAGTGGCACCCTATTACTTATCGAATTAGGCAATATATTCATTAATCCTCAAGTCTTTGAACTAACCATAGAGTGCTATTCAGTGTCCATTTCCCCGAGGAGGGATGGTAGAAATCTTATAGGACCCAGACAATGAGGACATTTAGACCTGCTTTCTCCACTTCACAAAGTTGTAGCAATGATTAGATAAGACAGTACCTGTAGACGTGTTCTGCATGTCATAAAGCAGGAGATGTAAGAAAAGAGGAAAATAGTGTTTGCTGAGGTCCCACTATATGCCAACTATATATTCTTCCTTATGATCATTATAATAAACCTATTAACATTTTTGTTCCATTTTCAGAGATTAATAAAACTTGAGGTTCAGCAAGATTAACTGTCTTGAGCAAAGGTACACAGCCTCAGGAATGGAACACGTCTGAACTGTGCTTTTGAGTCTTAAATATACTGCCTCATACTTCTTTTAAAAAGGCCCCCTCATTCCAGCCCGCACACTGTTCCATGGACACATTTTCTGTTTGCTGTATATTCAAATCATATCCCCAATTTGCAAATGTGCGTATAGCCAGCCTGCCTCAACTCTGCTTCCATCAACCCATCATTGCCCTTCCCCTAGAAAATATGTGACACTAAATCCTAACACAGGCAATATGAGGGATACTTGCACTGCTGTCTAGGATTAGCCTTATATCTGAAAATAATCTCCTACTCTGTGTCTATGTATAATCTTATGTCACCAAAATCTGAAAATTTTTTTAAAGAAAGGTTTCAGGCATAAATAAAGGCAGGTAGACAAGCAGGCAGAGAAAGGAAGAAAAATCATTCTTATTTATTTTATTTTAGTTGTACATCTTGGTTGCTTCCTTGGCCCTGGAATATAAACCCAGGTCCTTGGGATATATGTGGACTGTGCCATAAAACAAATTTTTTTGAAGACAGAGACTATGCTTTCTCTATAATGCCTAGCATTCTATCTATTCATCTATGCTAACATAGAGTAGATGTCCTAGATATTTAAATAGTTATTGAAGGAAAGAAGGAATGAATGAGTCAGAGATAATGTGTTTGAATAGCCCTGTATTTATAAGTCTCATCTGGAGGGCCTCCTCTTTTGAGGGCATTTCCTATCTTGTCTACTTAAAGACTTCCTATTCAGGCCCAGAACCTTCAGGGAAATTCACACAACTATAATCTATTTTTACAGTGTCATGGGTATGACCATTAATTAAAATGAAGAAACCACAGTAGAAATGCCTGTACTTCGCCACAGTAGAATTGCCTATACTTCATCACTATGTTGTTTTTTTTTTTAATTTTTAGTAAGCACGTTTCCATTTTTAGTGACTAGCAAAATCAGTAAATAAGAGTGACAGTTAGCTAGTGATCTACCTAAAGAGAGTGTCCTTCCTGCCCACAGCTCCCTGTCTGGGATGACGCAAAGATCAAATCCACAAGGTGGCATTTAAGAATCCACTTCACTGCTTCTAGTGACCCTTAACTCAGCCACCTACTGTCTTCAGACAAAATTATCTGTAGGATACTAGGAATACAGCTTTTCTGTACAATTGTGACCACTGGAAGGCATTGTATCCATCTCTCATCTGCTAGCCTCCCTCCATCCATCTGTGTCCCTCAACTCTATATGAATAACAGAGCAGGCTGCAAACCATGGAGGGTGTGAGGAAATGGGCATTCACACCATCTCTTTAGTTCCTCTCCCAGAAGATCCTGGACACAGGGTGAGCAGACTGTAATTAAGGCCAGTAGTCAACAATGAGGCGAACCAGACTTTCAGACCATAGCAGCCACTGAGAGCAGGCCCCAGCTCTGGCCATGCTGTGTTATCTTCTGTGCTCTCAGATGCAAACCTAGAGAGAAAGTGTGGCCGGAATAACTGAAGAATGGAGGAGATCCTTTCATGGAGTTTAAACTTTGAATTAAGCAAATTTGACTTCTAATTTGATTGAAATGACCAAAATGTTTATGAAGTTTCCTTAAATTTCTTAGGAGAATTGGAGTCTTGAGAACAAACGGAGTTCAGAGTAAGAAAAACAGAATGTTCTGCTTCTGTAACCTGAATTTTGACTATAAATTCTGACCCTACTGTGTGCATTTGGCGATGATTTTATTCATGTTCATTTTCCTCACCAGACTATAAGATATAGTAAGTAAGAGGCCATCCATATGTCTCCCCTGGACTCCTCTAGAAGGCCTCCTCTTCCTTCTCATTTTATCCTTAGCTCCAGTTCAACAAGTGCCCCCAGAGTAAAGAGAGGCCAGGTGGTAATTTAGAAAGAGCACATCTAGAATACTTGAGTCCTTAGAATTTTAGTCGTGTCAGTGAGCGAATTCCAAAGCATTATCCATCACCCAGTTATCCATTTTAGTGAACTCACACCAACTCCCAAGATCAGATGCTTCCCTATCTCTCAGTCACACCATCCCAGGATCCCAAGAAGCAGAGACAGTGTCCACTGGCGAGAAGGGCCTGAGCTCTTCCCAAGGGTATTTCTGCATTATTCCAGCTAAGAGGCTGATACCACAGCTTCATTCTGCCACAAAACATGGCACAAATATCTGCCACAAACCTTTCATCTGCCACTGAGCTTCAGGTGATATGTATGAGGCATTTTTTTGTTGTTATAGGCTAGATCTCCAGAGGGCAAAATGCACAAAGGGACATTTTAACCCAAACTCTGTGGCAGGTGGAATGTCATGAATTCTTTAGGCGGTATCTGTTCATCACCTACCTACTTCAAGCTGTTGTGACAACCTACATCTACCCCTGGCTTTCAAATAAATGGCCCTTCCAAAATGGACAGCAATGTCCCATAATCTCTTCAGATTCAGTCATGTGGATGAGTTGGGAAGAAGCACTATTAGGATATTGAAGTATATTTCAGACGCTTTTGCAACCTTTCTACTTCTATGAATGGCTTGTGGCTGTCTAGTGTCTCCCACAGAAACCCTCATTACAGGAGAAGTGCAAGTAAGAAACAATATGAAAAGTGGGACAAGAGGGAACACAAGAGACTCAGAGACCCAGGTGTGCTCCCACATGCATAGCAGGAATACCACAGAGGAATCCATCTCGTCATTGCTGGGAGAGGACATGAGTCACACCCAAGGCCAAGATAATGTGGAAAGTAAAATGTGAGCTCCCAAATGCCTTCCTGATGCTGTATTTATAGGCTACACTTGCAAAAGGCCATCTTCTTTAACTGAGATTAATTACTGTCATAATTACTTTGCATTTTGAAAAAATATTCTCTGTACAAAAGTAGCACTACATGACTATTCACATTTGTGAGTGGGAAGAAGGACATTGAACATAATGCATCTTTAGATTGTTTTGACCCAGACAAGTGAATGTTCCAGTTCGTCCTCAAGTCCTTGTTTTCAAATTGCCAGATGGGCTTTGTTAGAATTACCTTGGATATAATTAGTTCATTGCAAACACAGACCACCCCTGCCCTCAGGTCTTACCCCATTCTATTGAATCAAAAGAGAAAGGGTCCAGAAATGTTGACATTTTAACAAATGTCCCAATTCATTCCACAGTTCATCCAGATTTGAAAACTGTTAATTGTGCAGCTTTGCTTCTTGCCTCCAGTCCCCAGGAAAGGCCTGTGCCCAAAGTAGAAGCAAATGTTTTGTTGGACCCAGGACAAGATCTGAGTAAAAAGGGCAGAACTAGTGAAGTGCTCCTTCTTTCATCGACTTCCTTCAGCCTGATGGGCCCAAACCAAAGTGGATGGCTTTTGCCTATTTCAGCCTAACTCCCAAACCCAAAGCTTGCAGCCTACCATTCCATGCAAGCAAGGAAAAGTAAGTCAAATGCCATTGAAAGGCTGAAAGAAGCACAGACCACAACTTATTTGCCAACATGACCGGCTTTAGTAAACAATGCAATTCCCGGGTCTGGCCCACCTTTGAGGTTGGCACAGAGACTGTACTCAGTGGCCATGCAGTGAGAATTCTTGGAGCCTTCTTAGAGGAAAGAAAGTAGTAGATAAAGTGATGGAGATGGTATTTGGATCCTTCTCAGAAGCTAACATGAGGGCATCATAGGCCAGTTTCATATGACCACAACAACGAAGTGACAATCTCCCAAATCACAAATGGAAAAACAAGCTTTGCTGGTCTTCCTTGATCCTAACGCTGTGTGGCTTCTTATTGGACATATATGCCCAAAAGAGCTCGCTGAATTGTTCTTAACCTTATTTAATGTCATTGAAAAATGATGTCACTATCACCTTTCACACCTCCTCACATGCTTCTGTCCCTTTGGGATCCCTGGAAAAAGGGGACATTGAGGGATGCCCAGAGTACCAGGGACCTAATTCCTAGTTCACCATCCAGAATCACAGGCCAGAGCATCCGAGGTGGCGACCCAGTGTCCAATCACCTGGCTGGGGTCTTTCTAATAAAGGCCGTACACAGAGGGGCACAAACTTGGGAGAGCCAACACAGACTCCATGCCTCAGTCCCACACTCAAGATGTTAAATGCTAAAAGTGAACTCATGCAGATGTCTAAATCAGACTTACCCAAAACTATCTGAGGAAATAGGAGTGATTTCATAGGAGAGTATTTTAAAATACAAACCCCCTGGGAAAAAAGATGCCCTGTATTTGATGTTGATAACAGTGGGTCCGACAGTGTCAGGACACAATAACTCCTCAACACTTTGAGTTTTTATTGTATGAAAAGAGTTTACTAGAAGTAAATAAGAAAATGGAAAAGCTCTTCACAGGAGACTGTTCACAGTGCATATAAAATATTATCCTCATAAAGATCAAGTAAGTATAAATTAACAACATCCCTTTCCCACACACACTGACAAAGTTTACTTTGTGTTTATTCTGTTTTGCTTAAAATACTCTTCAGCTGGCCAGAGGGCAGCTGGACATTAACAGCCTTTCCATAGAATGATCTGTCTATGCATTGTACAAGATTGCTTACTTTGGAAATATTTGTACTTCAGTGAAGTAATTTCACTTCCAGGACATTCATTCTGAGAAAAATATAGAGCATGCATGAATGCCTCTCCTTAGAATTTCCTCAACTGATGTTTTTAAGAGCAAAATTAGTTAGGATTTACCTAAACATTTAACTATAGATGTTTGACTAAACCTTCATTACCAAGAACTGAAAACCTCCCTTTATGAAAAACTTTGATGAACACAGTAAAGCAGTTTTACTCAGAGAAGAACAACAAAAATCATAGCACAGAAGTTAAATTCCAAGGGATATAAGTAAATCTGGCCCATATTACTATGTCTTCTGCTAAGATAGATGTCACAGGAATAGAAAATATGAGTTCATCTGCACCAAGGAAGTAATCTAGCTCTTTCTCAGCACATACTGGAGATTGAGCAGTTCTGGGAGGTGGCCTCTAGAGTGACCAGCAGGGTCACTTGCTGCCTCCAGTCCTCATAATTGGGTGAGAGGCTGTTATGAAAGCACTATATTGCCACCAAGGTTTGCACTTAGCAGAAAACCACAAATGTAGCTTTGACTTAGGTAAGCCACATGCCTTGGGCCTGTTTCTCTCTTCTAACAGAGACGCAGTGACCCAAAGATACATCTGGAAGGGTCAGGACCATGTGATTTGCTTTGTCAACTTATTCATTTCAAGTTAATTTTCAAATAAGTGGGGATGATATGCTACACCTTGATGACTTTGAGATTTTTGGCTTTGGGTGTGATTATTAGATAAACTCTTGAATTTCTTTCATCGAAAAATGATGTCATCCAAAAGAGCATACACATACATTTCTTCTGGATCTATTAAAAACCATTAGTTTGATGTTTCTCTCCAGGACAATTTTACCCCCAAGGACATTTGGCAATGAGCTCAGGGGGAGGGGGAAGGAGAATATTACTCACACATAATGAGTAGAAGCCAGAGGTACTATGAAATATCTGGCAAAACACAGCACACCACAACCACCCACAAGACAGCAAAGAATATAGAGCCTAGCAGTGCTATGGCAGAGAAGCCCTGACCTATACTGCTTGATGCCTCCCATTTCAATCCAACACCGCAGCATTAGCTCCTGTGTTTCCTTCTGACACTGAGAAACGTGACCCGCTTTGGTCCCAATACACTTGCTTATGTGGTCCATCCTCTAAGACACAGCAAGTATCTTTCCAAATGTATTCTTCTCTACTTGGGCAGAACAACTAACCTACTTACTGAAACTCAATTTTTGCTTAAATGAAATTATTTTTCTCTTAACTTTGGTTTTGTTTTGTTTCTTTTCAGTCTTTGGTTTGAGGAGAGTTAAAATACTTTATTCAGAAGTTACTTGGATTTTTTCCCTTAATTTAATTAATGCATGAAAGTAACTTTAGCTTTATTGGTTTTCCCTTCTGTGTACCTGTAGCTCTGAAAACAAATGATTATTTACTTATGTCCTGGAGTATGATGATCTTTAAATGCATGAGCCCTATTGACCTGTGAACTTCTGGCTAAGCATCTCATATCAAATGAGGATATTTGTAAAATAGATTAGTTTTACTTTACTGATTTGCCTTAAAAATATTAGGTTAAAAGTCAAGTTATGATGACCCCAGAGTATACATACTATCAGAGGAGGAGCCAGGTATCCAAAGGCTGAGCCTAAAGGTGACCACTCTTGATTAAAACCAGCTGTCAGTCTTATGTCTAAGTTAGTGGTGAATGGGAACATCTTAGCATGGACACACTAGTATTTGGGGGTTAGAAGAGGTAGTGCAAAGTACAGTTTCCACATTTGCAGATGACATATTCCTTGGGACCTTTAAAAAAAATCCAATGAATCTTTCATTAAAATACAAATGCATCAAAAAAGGAGCTTATACAAAATAATGCTTCTGTGCCACCTGATTCAATGATGTATTTTGAATTCCCACTCACAAGTCAATATATTTTAGATATCAGAGTATAACCAAAGGACACGTAAAACAAGCAAATAAAAGCAAAACAAAAACAAGTTGTCTTTATTTCTAAACCTAGCTCTCTCAATACCACTTTAAATCATTCTTCTGAACTCTAGAATCTCATACTGAAATGACTGTCTCCTCCTAAGGCCCCACAGCACCTACAGTCATCAAGTCAAAGTAGATTTTATTATGTTAACTGAAATTACTGATTGCAGATTAACTAGCTGATGCTGAGCAGAGAACCAGAATATGCCTGTCTCCATAGCAGAAATCAGACTAATACGGGGATGGTTGACTCTAGGATGTAGTCAATTGACTGGGAATTGTGCTTATGTTCTCTTATGACCCTTAAGAAAGGCCTACGTCAGTTTTCCTGTTTATTCTGGCATTAATATGTAACTTTACAATTTATGATGTGGTTTCACTAATATGTAATTATCTCAGCAATTCTATCCAACTAACCCATTGCCTTCTTTTTTTTATAAGAAATTCATCAAGTTTAATAACTCTCAAATTCACATAAATAGAAATTGTTAGAGTCAAACTTCAAGCCTGTATCTTCTGACTTTAAACTATGTTCTTTTTGTCACATCATGCTTTCTTATCAGTGAGCACTGCAGGCACTATTTAAGTTTCACCTATGGTTACCATTCTGCACAGAGAAGCAATGTTTGTACCATACACATGTATGTATGTATACATTCTTATAACCCTTTGAGGTGCTCCTCACAATTCATTCTGTGGCTCAGAATATTGAATTATATTGCCCAATATTACCAGATAGTAAAAGACAAAACTAGTATGGGAAAACATGTATTAGAACCCCTAGTTTAATTTTCTTTCCCTGCATGTGTGGCTCATAAAAGGATGCTTCCCTGGATGCTTTTTCTTCTGTTGAGCTAAACATTTCTCTTAAGTTGCATCAATATAATGAAAAATGAAATCATCCCTTCTACCATGCAGTGATTACAAATGTTGTAGAGCTATAGTTTTACAAACACATAAGTTAGATTTTTGATGGTTTGAACTGTTGTTGAAAAGGAAAAAATGAATAATCCTTCCTAACAATTACCAGAGTTTCACAAAGGAACACAGAAAACAGACAAAATTATTTATATGAGTCAAAATGTAGCACTCACTATTTAGTGAAACTATTGAAAAGGGAAAGAGTTGATTAGTGATCTCTTCCTGAAAACAGGATGGGAGTATTGCCTGCTATCTGGCTCATAGGACTGCTTACATCAATAGACCTGCTTCCTGAATACCTTGATACGTATCCTTGTTTGGGTGGCATGCATGAGAGAGCTGTGCTCTAACAAAAAAGCTCAATACTCAACAATACATCACGACATAAGACAAACATATTTGCCTTGTACCTATCAAAAATTGAAAGATAATTGGCAAGAGGCATCACTGTGGAAAAGAAATGGGGCATGAACTGGACATGTTGGGCAGACGGGAGGTAGAAAACTTGAAAGTGATCCACTACAATGTTAATAGTTTAATGGCAATTAGCTGATAATGCATCAGAAAAATGGAGAATGCAGCCAGCATAGCAGATCTATTCTATCCTCCTAGTTCTGCCTCAAAGCAGTTTTGAATTCTTTTTTACATTCAAGGTGACTGATGGAACATCTACAGAAAATCTATCTAGGTGATGACTCTCTCCTCCGAGCAGCATTCTCTAACTGTGTACCCTCTATTTCACAGTACTCCCTCCACTAACTCTTCATCATTATTGCCGCCCTCTTAATTCACTGGTTGAAAGCACAAGTTTGAAGTTGACTTTTTGTTCAGAGTTGGCTTTTTTCACTTACTATCTATGTGGCCTTAGACAATTGCCCTAAATTTTGAGCTTCTAATTACTCCTTCATAAATCATGATTTGAAAACATTATAGCATTTTTCTAAATATTAAACATAGATTAATCATCTTTCTATTACAATTATACCATCTTATACTTGAAATATTAGCAATATAAGCAGGTTCCTAACTGATAGCATGACTTAAGAATCCTATTTTGATGGATTTATTTTTTCCATGACTGCCTTATTAACTTGCTAAAATATGGTATTATGCCATATTAATTTACTAAAGTATGGTATCCTCCTACTACAAAATTCATGAACTCTGCTCATCAATCCAGTAAATTCAAAATTTAAAGTCATTCAAAATCTACCCTCAATCTAACTTCCCAGCCTCATCTGCCAATTTTCATACTTTGACATAATGCATACTTTCTTGCCCAAATTTGTGAATGAAAAATAAGGATGCACATTATACATGGGTAGTACTAATTCCATAAATGTTTTTAATTCTTTTATCTATGCTTATGAGTTAAAAGTATAACTCAAGAAATCAGTAGTGATTATGATATCAATATACCTGGAAATACCCTAGAAAAAGGATGGGTGAATGAAGAACACATGAAAATCTGGTTTAAGAAAGTCTGCTCATGAAGCCCTGGAAGATTACTTTAAAATAAATAGTTTTGCTTGTTTTTGATCATGAAAGCCCATGTTACACAAAGTGCAAAAGCAATCATAACAGACCTGAAAACTCAACTTGCTGTGATGCCTGGTGGGCTAACCAGTCACCTGGAACCTCTCATGTCAGTAAACAAGCCCTTTCAGGCCCTAATGAAGAGAGTGACATCATGGATGCAGTCAGCTGGTAATGATTTCACACCTACAGGCAAATTAAGAAAGCGTCCATCGCCCAGGTCTGTGATTGGATCCTGAGATTGTAGAATGGTGTCAAGAAGAAAGTGGTTGTATAATCGTTTAAAAATGTGGCATCAGTAATGCAATGGAGGGAACTAAGGACTGTGAAATTTACCAGGATGAGGAAAGTGAGTCTTCAGAAGACACTGGTAATGCAGAAATAAAAGGAGATATTTCTGATAATGACGGTAACGAAGAGTTCTTGACCTTCTATGATGAATAAAAATAGTAAATCTGTTACTGTACATAAAATTTCTTGTACCTTGTATCTGTTCATGTGTTTTGTAATTATTTGTTATATAACATTTCCGTACCTTAATATTTAAAAAAAATAAATGCTAAAATTCCTTTATAATACAAAAAAGTTCCTAAATATAAACACTAAAACTTTGAATTAAAAAATTAAAATGAAAGATTTTTTTTCCTGAAAGTTTGTGCCCAAAACGTCGGTCCACATTATACATGGCAAAATACAGTAAACCCACGGATCTCTGTGCTACACTTGATGCATTTTGCTTTAGTAGCGCCTGTGAAATTGTATATTGGTGGATGATCATCAAGTTCTCTTAACTGCCAAGGAAGGGATACAAATAATACTAAGGATGTAAGACTATTGAATTTCAGGTCTTTCCCAGGAACCTACTAGGGAGATTACTGTCACTCAAGTTGCCAGAAAAACTGAGCACCGAGAAATGTCAAGGCCTTCACAAACTTTCTTGTTAACCAGCTGTATCTACATTCAAGAATCCTTGCTATGGCATGTGTGTTTATTTTAGAAAAACTCTCATTGGGCTGTGCATGTCACACATTGCCCAAACTTGTGTTCATCACTTTGTATCTCTAGATTGTGCATAACTCCTTAGAGCCCTGAGCCTCTCTGGTTACTTGCACTCATACAGGTTTTGAGATATCCATTGCCAGCAGTTGCAATTCCTTTCCTGAACTTTGCCTTCTTCAATTTAGAGTCACAGCATTTCTTCCATCTGCCCCTTCCTTTCCAGTCCTTTGCTGTAAGTCACCCTGGTTCAATACCATCACTAATATCTCTCTTGAAATAGATCACCTCTGAGTTCCCCTCCTTGCACTATCTCTTACTGCCCTTGTCCTCCTAGGAAGAGAGTCTTCTCAGGAAGGGTGATCTCAGAATGTCAGTCTCTAGAGAATTCTTGTAGCACAGGGAAAATTCTCTTCCAACAGAAAAAATAATAATTGTGCAGAAAGCTTCCAGAAATATATTTAATGGCCTTACCAGTGTGTAACTCTAGTTCTTAAATTGAAACTTCAATGGTCCAGTCTCCTGCAGTCCCCAAAATGTTAATTTATTATTTATCCCACCAAAATTTCTGGTTGTTGTCAGTTTCTCCCTACCTGTTAGAGGTTGAAGAGAATCTACAAAACATCTAAGAGAATATTTATTGCAAAGAAATGGGTTCACAGAGATGAAATGACTTACTGGACATAGATTCATTCAAATCTAGAATTATTTTGTATATTGATTTCTACTGCAATCAGCTTATGTGCTTCAAATCTTATTCTGGAGTGTTTCATTTCATAGCAATAGATAGGATATGAAAACAACAACAAAGCACATAACGAGCCCAGGAACATAGTAATAGCAGGTATGTTTCTCAGCTCAGCTTGAATAGAGATGATTGCGAAGAACAGAAGAAATGTAGATGTGTAGGCGACATCTTCATGCACCTCTACCTCAGCTTGTTGTCAAACAGGAGGAAACCTATAAAATCATTTCCTCTCTTTCTTGTTCAGATGGGGACAGGGAAGCATGCTGCCCGGATTTTCCCTTCTTTACCTCCCACAGATTTGTGAAGAAAACTTGTCTTACTTTTGATGTTTTTATCTGACACTGTTCCTTTTCCTCCAGGTACTGATTTTCCTACATATATGATTTTCGCAAGTTTAATTTATTACTGCTTTAGCAGAATTTTTACTATATATCCTTATATACATCATACAACATTAGGAAGCACTCAAAATATGCTCAATAATTTTCAAAACCAGCAATTTATCTCACATAGGTTGCAATTTAGTAGCAAATGACAGTTGAAAGGAGCAGAGCCTTGATATCGACCAGGTGTAAGGTAAGTCGACTGGAAAAACTTCCACATTCAGAAATATTAGTATAGTTTGTTACTCTATAACATGATGTAAAATATAATTTAGTATACATTTTTAAAGGAAACATGCAGGCAGGAATGAAGGCAAGTAGGCAGGCAGGCAAGAAGAGAGAAGAGGAAATAAACACTTTATGTTTATTTAGTTGTTCACACTGGCTTCAACCCAGGGGTATATGACTTGCATCCTTCCGAGGTGATTAACCTAAGTGCTGCTCCACCAGGGCATGCCTAATTAGCATATTTTAAGTGAGAACTAAGGACATAAAAATTATAATCAAACTGAGAAGTAGATTTTAGGCTCCTTGGACTGTAACCATCATTCTTAGACTGACCTCTTATGCCTTCCTGATGTTGTTGCCCATTGGAGCCAGGGCAGGACTGGGTTGGCCTCTGTGTACAGGTCCTTCAACCCCTAATCAAACCTGTCATCTCTAGAGGACGTTATAGTCATTCCTTGGAAATTTACTACAAGTCATATAAACGGAACATCTCGATACATCTCTGATGCACTTTCTTCCCACCCTTTTCACCCTCTCTTCCATCCACACTCCCTACCACAGTGACCAACTCGTTTCCCATACTCTTCAGTTTTTAGATTAGGCCCTTTCCTCATTTGTAAGGGGGAGAATTCACAGTCCCTGCCCTGTAGAACTGTTAGCAGGATTTAATGAGTTAGTCATCTACTGGAGTCCTTGAACAGGGCACCTGAACTGAAGTATAGCCTTTTAGAGTATCCTGCTCAGTAAATAACCAAACTGTTGGCAGACACTTTTGAGGACTAACTTGGGATTCTCAAAATACATAATGATTACTTTGGACATTTTTTGAACAAAAAATGTCATAGTAACCTTATACAACCTTCTGTCACTACTATCTCTTTACATAGAGTGGTCTTGTCCATATATTTTATACTGTTTCATTTGGTAAATTACAGATGGTTCAAGTTAGAAGGGTAATATTTTCAGGATGCTATAGGGGGATTTTAGAAAAGTCGGTATTCTATTTTTCCTAATAAAATTAATTGCCACTACCATTTTATACTTTACTGGCTAGGAGCACAAATTAATACAGAAGAGAGTGACCCATGGGTCTCAATTGTATGATGAGAATATTACATTGTTCAAGTCCTTAAAAGTAAAAGGAGAGAACTCTGTAAATGTTACTAGTTACAGTAATAAGATAGTGTTATGCAACATGTGACTGTTCAAGCTCAGCACAAACTGAGCAGTAGGTAAAATAAGATATTCTCCCTCAAAGTTGTATAGGTTGACCCATGAGCTTTGAGTAGACCTGAGAGTGGAGCAGAGATGTTTCTGTGGTGTGGTTACTCACGGTCCCCCGCTTGAAAACAGTTCTTATCTGAGGCATGCAGACCCTTTACTTGGAAATCATTGTCTCCCAAGCGTCATTGCCAATAGGGATTGCATGTGCCGTCCTGCCCACACTTGACAGATGGCAAGGAGCCCAAGCCTTCCATATGCTCCTCTGTTCTCTGAGAAGGCACAGGCACAAACAGATTTGGCTCGTGCGACTGTGACCGTGGGTGTCTCTCAAGCAGCGCCCCTGTCCTTGGGCTATTTAGCAGCAGACACAGTTCCAGCACGTGGAATATATTCTGTGGTGGACAGCAGAGAGAAAACTAGCCTCTCTGATGTTTGGCTATAAGTCTATGGATACTCTGGGCTGTTTCTGTTGCTGTTTATGTGTTATGAAAGATTGATAAAAAGCCAGAGAATATGGCTTTACTAACATTCAAAGGAAGGCAATTTGAAATGATTGCATCCGACTGGCGAGGATTAAATAGACTACCACCTAAAATTGATGAAGGTATGGGACAGCAAGCAGTATAAACTGATATAATCCCTTGTTAATGGAATTCTAAATAACTTATCTTTATATTGTAATGTTAGTTTTTAATGTAATGAGTCATGATGCAGTTATCAGTTTTAAAATAAAGTACCAAAATTGATACAAAAATATGCAGACACACATACACATATACCCACATAACATTTAATAAAATGTTACAAAACCCACCCTAGCTCAGAGCCATGTGTTTCTGCCACCTATTTTTCCTCCATGTTGTGCTACAGTTTGATCCCTCTGAGCAGTGAGGATGTGACTGAATGTAGAGTTCCTTTCTACAGACGTGTGAGCCTCTTGCTATAGGAGAAAGTAAAGATACTTTTTTCCCCATCAACTTTTAGTCTCATGTAAGGCCTAGGACTTGTCAAAATGCACTATTCCTTCATAAAAGCAGCCAAATGTCTTCGGAAATGACATCTTCCCAACAGAGAGAACTTGCAAATTTTGTACCCAAATGTAACTGATATTTTGGAAATAGCATGTTCTGGGCTGGTCCTCTATTTTCTTTGTTTTATCTTTTCTCCAACCCTGCCCCCCAGTGATCATTATTCTCAAAAATTAAAGGCTCAGTTGATTTTGAAGCTCTCCATATTTACAAAAGAATTCCCAGGAACAGGCCAATCACATATTATGTTTGGGATTTGGTTCTACAATGCATTTTATAGTGGCAATTAGCAGTTGCAATCTTTGCTTTTTTTCTTTCCAACTTTATTTCTTTTTAGACTTTTTGATTGCCTCCTTAGGCTGTAACTGGGCTACTCATTCCTTGAGCTATAGAGCAGAGAAACTCTCATTTTGTTCAACAGATCACCCACTACTTTAAGTCTGCAGGAGGTTCACTTCAAAGGGTCTCTGACTGAAGCTCGGTGAGTGTGCTTTCTTTAAGTATTCTGTTATTCTTGTACATAATTATAGCTGTGCTTATTACACTCAGCTTACAACAAAACCATTAAAATTCTCTTCATTAAAAAGAAGTTCAGTGACCATCAGAAAAGACTTTAAGGCCGTGTTGGTTAAGTTTCTATACAAGTAAAACATAACAGTTTTCTAGTCCAAACTCATTATGAGTATTCCATTTGTCATTTATTTGAGTTCTATTGCCTTGGTGTTTGTTTGAGAAAAAAATCTCATCCTGATTGTATGTTTTTAACCTTGCAAGACATATGGTAGTGGATTAGAGAGAACATAATTTCAGCCACAGTATAGTCATAAATAGAAATCTTCACTGGAGAGAATTTAGGAGCAATAATAAGAACTTGAAATATAAGAGATCCTTTTTCTTTTATTTTAGATTTTGATCTATTTTGAGACTTTGGCCCAAGTCCAAAATGGTCTATATTTTAATGCTGCCATAGACAAATTGTTCTCTGTTCTTAAACCATGATAGAAAGTAGAAAAGGTAATTATATGCTTTTTAAGGAAAATTCACTCTTTCATATCCTGCTTTGGGTGATGAATAGGAGCTGTTTTTAATAGAAATATCATTTTACCTTATAATTCCGTAACAACTTTCTTTAGAGAATCCAAGGAATCTCAGAATCCTCCTAGACTCTTAGGAAGTAGAGATTATGGAACCGCATTACTGGAACAAACTTGAGATCACCTAGTTAGAAATTTTTATTTCAGCTGTGAACCCTGTTTTCAAGCATCTACTTACACAAGGACTTGATATATAAACAAAGAAATAAGATGTTGTTTTGCTGAAGCAGAAGGCAAGAGTTCCCCCAATTTGGCTTCTCAACTCCCAGCTGCTCAAAATTCTCCATTGGCCTTTTCAAATCACCTTTCAGATTATTTTAGAAGCCAGGAATCAAATGTACATAAAAGACACTGGCTTTGGCTTGGCCTATTCAGCCGTGGTGCCAAGACCTTGATCCAGTCAAGCCTCGTAGCACATCAGCCTCCCATCACTCCAAGTATTTCTGTTTGGAGCCCAGCTGCTAGCTCCTCCCTGGACTTATATTCTCCAGGACAGTTGTAACATGCTCTTTATTTTATGTATTTATATATTTAAATACCCCTCACTAGATTGTGAGACCCTGGAAAGAAAGAATTAGTCTTACTCACTCAACCCCAAGTTCCCACGTCAGCACTCTCTCCATACAGAGTATGACCCTCAGGCAACAGTTCCTGTGAATTGAAGTTGCTCCATCTGAAATGACATACCATATCAGGTCATAGCAGTAGAGTTTCTAGGAATATAAATAATCTGATTTTAGTTTAAAGTGTAGATGTGGATATACAACAGAATCAATATATGTAAGGTAATCTTATATTTTCAAAATAAAAGTAGACTAAGAAGAACCCTTAGGTGCTAGAGCATTATGTATCAGATCAGTGATTTCAAAATGTTAACAGGTGCCAGAACCACTGTAAGAACTTCTTAAAACGGGTTGATTCAATAGACTCAAGTTCTGAGAATGTGCATCTGTCAAGTTCTCCTGTGATGCTGATGAATAGGTTCAGGGACCCACATTGAGAACTACCATTGATCTTTTATTGCCATAACTAATTTTATAGTAAGTACACTTTCAACTTCTGGCACATTCTGAGCCTGTAACAGCTAAGTAGACATTGTCAATTAACCTCTTTGGCAGCCCAGCTGCAATGGGAGAGGAAAAGGGAGTGCTGTAATTTGGTAAAAGGAATCAGAACTTGGTTATTTCATTTCCTACTAAAAATTTCACAGAGAAGCCATCAATCAGCTCATTAGGAAACTCACTTTGATTGTCACACTATAGGATTACAAATTTATGTAGTTTCCCAGTAATTCAGCTAGTTATCACATACCATGTCGCTCTGTACCCAGAGTAAGCAATATCTACTCACTGAATAATTTGAAAGTCAGCTAGAACTTGAAAGTTATTCTAAGTGTTCTAATCCATCTACTGATGAGCCAGGAACACATTTCTTCTGTTAACCATATAAGGTGAAGGGAAATTTGCTCATATTATGAGAAAAGAAACATCCTTTTAATAAAGATTCATTCTTGACCTTCTTTGCATATTACTAAAAAGGAATTTTGTCCTTTATTTTGTAGGAGACTTTATGTATTTCAGTTCAACAAATATTTACTGAGTACTGCTTATAAGCCAACCACTATAGAAAGAATAATCAAATATGCCAATACCCTGCCTTCATCCGAAAGGCTGCCCAGTGTAGGCAAAGTTATGAATGTGTCCTACATGTGACTCAAAGTATGTACCCAGTAAACTGTCTTCAGAGAAAGCAAATTTACCTGATAGGCATTTACTTCTAAAGCTTGCTGGTAGGAGTTACATATTTGCTCTATTTGTACTCATCTAATTAAATGACAGATTTTTCAACTCAAAGCTGCAGAAATTAAACTCTGGAGGGTTTAAATGTCTTATCCTCAAGCAATTTATGGTCCAAAACCAGGATTAGAACTATGACTCCCAATTTCTAGCAAACAATCATCCTCAAATGTTTTGTGGAAATTTTCTCCCACATCCACCCAGCTTTCTCTATTAGCATTCATGTTTTTTTAAGACACTATCGATGACATCATAAAAATTCCTATTCTAATTTTCTGCAATATTTTCATATATTTAGAATATGAGGTAGCCCTTTTCAATCTTTTATTTCTATCCAGAAGAGGCGGTGAGTCAACCACTGGAGCTTGCTACAAATACAGCTCCATAATCAACTGTCCCCGGAAGCTGTAAAAGCAGACACTAGCAGATGGCAGTGATTCCTAATCACCAATTTTTCCCTTATCCCAAGCAGTTATCTGTAGAGTTTTAAATGCTCTAGAGTCCACTAAGAAGAGGCTGAAATTTTAATTCACCTGAGGTCACATACTCAAATGTCGTTTTAAGGGTTTATTCAATTTGAATTTAGCATCTTTAGGAAGCAGCAGGTTTTAATGGATGAAAACTTTGGCCTAGAACTAGTGTCGATTTTAAAATCCAACCTCACTCTGCCTGTGTCTCAAGTCACAAAGATTCTCTCAATTTACTCATTCTGCAGTGGCTAATGCCAACATATCACTTCTTTGAAAAAGGGTGTGTGTGTGAGGGAGAAGGGGGAAACTGTCCTTCAGATAATAACATTTCCAAATTGCTGCTTTAATGACTCTTTAGTATTTGAAGAATAATATGATAATGCACATACTCATTGGGAAGGAAAATGTTTTTATCCTTCTGTTATCTGGGGATACTAGATAGCTAACATCAGGCATTCATGTTTATAGTTCAGACACTAACATAAAAGTTTTAACTATGAAGCACAGTAAAGGATGACATGTTCATATGCCATCTAAAGAGTTTCCCAAAGACCTCCCATCAAATTTCTCAAAACTAATTCTAAGAAATTCTAAGAAACTTGTAGTTTATCTGCATAAGCCCGATATACTCAAATTGACTTAAAAATAACAAGAAAAAGTGTTTCTTCTAAAAAACTTAAAACCAGTTGAACATACCACAGTTGGCTATCTAGGCAAGAGAATTATGTATGGGATATTTACTAGTACAGAGTTCATTTTTAGCATTTTATGTAAATAAAAAGATTAAATTACATGTCTTTGACTGTGGAAGTCAACAGTAATTAAACACCTTCTCTGTATATACCAGAGATATTTCAGAAAGGAAGCCCCGGTATGGTCCTTGCAATTCAAGGATTTGCTATTAACACTCTTTACTAGAAGAACCAAGAGAAAGAGAAATCTAACATTTTACAGGTTTTTTTAAATTCAGCTACTATCTCAGTGAAATGTAATAATCACTAATAAATCATAAGGAAGGAAAGATTCATAGTCAGTGATAAAGAAGCAAAGTGGTATCCAGGACTCTAACCAAGTGGGTCCCATTTAAAGCTGAGCCTGAAAATAGTACACGATGCTGTTAGGTGACTTGACCAATTACATTATTTTGAGACAAAAATACAATTTAATTTACTGGTCAAGGACTGAAATCTCAATTTCCAGCCAGTTGTTTGGTTTGTTTATCTTGGGTCTAGAATAAGTGAATTTAGGTGCTAAAGCCCTATAAAAGCTATTCATGACTCTGACAAGTCTTCAACTCCTGTCGAAAATCTTCAGCAATTGGTTGCAACTGTTTGCGACAGGCCTACTTTACACCCTTCAAAGTCTTTTCTAGCAAGTCTGTCATGGCAACAAACACTCAGGTGGTTTTAAGTACAGAATTATCTAAAAACCTATTAGATTTTCCAGTGTAGAGAAAAGTTTATTCCTAAGTTGTGTTCCCAAATATCACCATCATATTTTTAGGTGTTATACTTTGTACCTACTAATTTCAGTAATTCAAGCTAGAACTTCCTAACTATAGCTTGCCACCCAAACTATGAATAACAAGATGAATGAGGCTCCCTGTGACTGTTATTTAAGCATTTTAAGAACTTAAATAATCAAGTTGTTGCCTCATAAAATTTACCCTTCAAGACATAGGGCTAGGCTACCCCTAGCATGATGCTTCAAACATAGTTTTGTAGCTATTACTTTTGACAAAATGTATTCCAATGAATGCATAATTGAATGTTACATATTTTGTTTAAGGATGTTTTCTCAGTGGTAAAATATTGAGAGATAGCCTAAATGATTTATTTCTCTTATCCTAGAGATGCCACATACAGATGTAAATACTCAAATCAAAAACATATAACTTTCTATGGCAGTGTTATCAACTGGAGCTGCACAGCAGAATCACGGAGGGAACATTCTGAAAATACAGATGGCCAGGCCATCTCCCAGGTTTTAGGAGAGGAGCCTGGAAACCATTTTTCAAGGATGCTGCTGCCAATTCAGAATCACAGTCAGCTGGAGTTAAGAGCAAAATTCTATAGTTACTATTTTTGAGATGTTTAATCAATGAATTATGAGAATGTAATTTTCATTCCATGGAGCAATTACCTCTAAATAATACATGAGATTACTTATACTTCCTAAGTGTGTCACATTCAGAATCAAGTGAATATCCCTTTCCCCCATCACACTGTCTCTGAATATTGTGTTCTTCTCATTTGGCCTGTGAGCCAAGTGAACAGGGAATTATGTCTGATTCAATGTTCAGTACAGTTTCTAGAACATTGGCACTGAGTGTTAAAAATAACAGTAGGAACTGCATGTTGCTTTCATACATCAAAAAGTCTTTCAATGCAGGTGTATCAGGCTTAAATCTACAATTCGTATGTGCAAGAACAGAACTTTATTTTCAACTGGTAAATTAAGCTGACCTCTTGAGACTCAATTCCCAACTAGACTGAGAACTTGCAGTACTAGCACTGTAAAGGTAACAGTCTCTCCACGTTAGGGCATCTCTTTGAGATAGGTATTTGGTCAAACTAAATATTCTTTCCTTATGCTGGGAAGCTTGCCCAGCATGCAGACTGGGGTTACCTCCTCATAGCCTGTGCTGACCTCTGCACTGTAGCTCATTCCTCCTCATCACTGGTGTCTGCTAAGAAGTAACAACACCTACCTACCCCTCCAGTCCTAAAGGCTGCACATGATTGCTGACACCTGTGCTCTCTGCCACAGCCTTTAATTGTGAAATGGGCATACCGGTGTCCTCCATGTCCCCCACGCACGTGTGTCAGCACTTATGTAACTGCGCAAACCATCGCTTCTCTTGTTCTCCCCTAGTCGGCGAGTAAGGGATCCATAAAGTCACTCATTCACCAAATATCCCAGGGCCCCAGCCAATAACAGTGCAAACCACGCCTAAAATGAGGTTTCTGAGTAGGCCTGACATCTTTCCAAGCTTGGAATTCAGGCAAGAGAGTTGAGATGCCTCCTGACCTAGCCCACCTAAGTGTTTCTATTGCCAGGTTTTGACCTTAGGAATTGAAAGGATGAGAAATAGATCTTCTAGTGGCACCATTATGTACACACTGTTTTCTAAACTGTGGATCAAAAAATGGCCTTTTTTTTTCATATGGTAGGATAGGGTAGGGTCAACTAGAATGGGACATATAGCTGAATTTCTTTTTTAATAGTAAATCAAGAAATAAACTATTTCTTACTATATTTGTGGTCAAAAAAAAAAAATACAGGAGGGAGCAGAAATTCTGTTCTTTCATTTTCCCCCCTTTAAACTCTTCCAGTATCCCAGTAAGTTTTTAATCTCTGATCTCTCTGACTTTCCCAATAGGAAAACACTCCTTTATAATCATCCTTGAAACACTCTGCTGTGGTTCATTTCGTAAACTATGCTCAGCCTTGCAGACTCTCCTGTGTCTGGCTGTTATCTCTCCGGTGTCCTCCCAATTTAAAGTCAAGATGCTCATCATGACTGCTTCTACCCTGAGGCTCTTTTCATCCCTCCTCCTCTGCATCCCTGCATCCTCTACCCTGAGGCAACTCACATCCCCTTCCAGTCTACTTTTAATGGTCAAAAGACCAGGGAATCAAGAGAAGTAAATACAAAATTTTTAACCTACCACACAGGGATGTGGCACTTTCTGACACTTTAAGTATTTTAAGATATTAAGACACCAAAGAACAATTCCCCTAAATGGTTTAATTTTTGATGCTGGTTGTCAACTATTTTAAAAGGCTAGATAAAGCAAATAGTTATTTTAAAATATGTTCCTCAAACATTTAGTTTTAGCTTAAAACATATCGATGAATATTCATTCATTAACCTTTTCATGAAGGACCAAAAACTTTTTTATGAACCTATTCAGTGGAGTCCCAAGTTGTCTTTCTTGCATGAACCATATTCATAGCACATTGTCTATGAATCTGAGTCTTGATTTCCTTTAGATTTGGACGTGCAAAACACTGAATGCAGAATCCTTTTGCACTGTCATTATTTGCTCTTGTCTTGCCTGCAACTACTTTAGCTGCAGTTTTTAGCAGCTTATGACTATTCAATCTTTTCAAGTTTTCTAAATGTAAATAGAATCCAGTTTTTAAGAGTTTTTAAATAAATTATTTTTGTATGCATTCATACTTCAACACTGTGTAATGTTTATTTAAATTACATAATTATAATTCCAAGATAGACTAACAAGTAGATTTTAAGGCAAGGTCTAGAAAAGCTCTAGAGTAGCTTACTAGAGTGAATATTCCTTTTACCTTGGGCAGCCTTGTGTTTTCTTTCAAAGAGAAGAAAGTATTTTCATTAAACGGGGGAGTGGCCTAGGTGGAGCACTCTGAAAACCATCTAGGAAAAAAATATGCAACATAAGATAAACAAAATACAAGCTATAATCATTTCAGAAAAGTATCTAATAAATATAATGGGAAGGGCACATTTTTGATGGTAGAAAAAGCAGAAATGAGGAAATTATAGATTCTAGATACAGACGCTGGTTAATCGGTGACTTTAGGAAAATTGATTTAACTTCCTAGAGTTCAGTTTTTCCTTTTATAGAGACAGACTAAGTTCTCTGCAGCTTCAAAAGCCTGTGATTCACATCTACCCAACATTCTGTGAGTAAATGTAGCTTAAATGAAAGGAGCTGAATCAAGCTCAGTTTCCTCATCTGTGTACTGAGAGAATTTGCCTCCGTCAGCAGTCCTCAGGTACGATCTGCCAGGACAGTCATTACAAGAATGGTTAGAGATACTCTTCTAAAAGCCCAGTGACCAGAGAGTTTTACAAAATGTTGGGGTAAAGATGTTAAAAAGATGTTTTTACTGCAAAACTTCTCAGCCAGTAATAGGCTAAAAAGTGCAATGAACTCTGAAGAGCATCTCTTTTTTTCATAGAACCTCTTTCAGGACTAGAGAGCCATAGAATGCATTCCAGGGAAATTCTTGTCTGACTTTGTCTAACATCCTTTTTGGCTGTAAATTCACTGTTTCCCTGAGGCCTATATTGTTAGCTTATTGAGACTTTTATCAATGTATTGGAAATGATTACAGAAGTAATATAAATCCATTTTAAAAGACAAAAGCTGAAGAAAGTCAAGAAGGTAGATGGAAATTTACTAGACTCTCTGTTTTAATATTTTCCTAGGCACAAAGTAATGATCACAACTAAACTTTATAAGTATAAAGAAACTCATGTACATACAGTTATTGTTATTTAAGTAGAGGTTACTTCAAAATTATCTGTATTAATACTTCAGTCCCTCTCATTATGTCCATACATTTCAACTCTCTTGATTTCTTTTACTTTTTAAATTTTATTGGAGTAATATTACATAATAAACTATGCAGGCTTAAGGTGTACATCATTACAAATCAACATCTGCACATACCACATTAAGTTTATTTATTAAATCAGTGAAAAGACTATAGAGAAATAGACCTGAGATTAAAGATGATAATAAAAGTTGCACCTTCTATCAAGAAACCTTGACAATCTTGCACATTCATAGTCTAGAAATGAATGCTAAATGAATGGGGTACATGTTTTATTCCACTTATATTTTATTTACAAGGTTTAAGTAAGCAAGAAACAAAGTATATCTTGAAAGACTAAAGATTTTAAGACTTATTAAGAAGCGAATACCATTTTAGTGCATTCTTAACTAAAAATTACATAAGTTCTACTTCTTTATAAAAAGAAATATTTAGGCTGGAAAACTTGTAATTATTATGTGTATTCCTTAATCACAGATTCATTAAGTAGTGAGTAAAAGATGAAGAGTATTTTCTTACTTTGAATAGACTCTTTAATGATCACTGCTAATGCGCCCCGTGGCAGTTCTGAGGATGCTTATGGTTAATGTCATCACATTAACTGACTCTGACTCTGCAGATTCAGGTGCAGAGGTCAGACCAGAGGAAGCCCACCGGGTCTGTCTTGCCAATAGCACCCTTAAAGAATCAGCCTACCTGCCCTTGGTTTAACCTCAAACATGAGAATACCAAAAGAAGAAATAAAATACCTAAAATTATTTCCTTCTGAAGCCAAGCCAGCATTGCTGCAGGTCTTGCAGACTTAACTAGGCCTGGTGCCACCAGCCATATCATCTCGCCACTATGGACCACAGAGCAACTCAAATCTATTCTAGACCATGTCCTGCTCTGGCTGGTCCCGGGAGTGATGGGAGCAGTCTGCACACCCTGTTTAGCTTTAGTCTGAGCATGCCCTGAATAAGGATATGAATCTCACGTGCTTACTGGCTTGGGGAACTTAGAAGACTTGTTTGCATTTAATGGGAATGCTGTGCCTACAAGTACATCACTCCAACTCTGTCGTTTCTTTAAAGGAGATCAAAAGGGAATTTCACCTGAGTAGATTCAGGAAGTTAAATCTTTTTCTCCAAGTCAGAGATGTAGGCTGAATGACTGGTATTTCCGTCTAAAAGGGATCCTTGTCTCTGGGAAATCATTCAGATAAAGGCCAATCACCAGACACTGGCCCATCTCTTTTGCTTTAGCCATTTGTGTGTTTTGCTTAATAGTTCTATACATATTAATGTTGCAAACTTTAATCCCTTTGTTATTTCAGCATTGCTATTTTTCTAGTGAAGCAGCTAGTCTGAAACAAAACAACAAATCAAAGGTTAGAAATGGCTATTGTAGAAGACTCTGTTGTGAAATATTTTCCATAATGTCAGTTCACTGTGTAGGAATGGTGAGTCCAAACAGTCCACAGACAGTTTTCTCCAATGTTTCTATAAACAGCCAGTTATATTAGACCCAGTGGAGTGGCTACATACTATACATATGCTTTTATTGTTGATAGTTGTATCTAAGAGAATTTTAAAGAGTATGATTCCCCTGGGGTTTGAAACATATGCTTCAGCCTATGTGTCTTTGCAGTGTGAACACTATGTAGTCATAATACATGAATGTTCGGATACTGTATTTGTTGTATTATCTCAATTTTCTTGATTCTAACATGAAAGGATTAGGACTACATTATAAAAATATTCATTTGAAAAATAATTTTTAAAAATATTATTACATATTATTTTTTTAAAAGGTAAATTTCCACAAATTGGGTGAGTTGTCATATCCAAATTCCCAGGGAGCTTTCCCCTCTGCCCATTTCTTCAGCTGAAGTAATATTTGTAAGTAGTATGTTGATTTTCTGTATTTCCTTCCTTCATGTGTATATATATCTCCATTTATTTATTAAATTCAGTCATTCTTTACTCAACAAAAAATAGAAAGGGGGTAGAAATAGACATAAGAAGTGGCTCTTGCCTTCCTACAGCCTGCTATCTAAAAGAGATAATTGAGCACTTGGGAAAACACTGCAGGAATACCTGAAATACAATGTGCACATGATGAATATTTTCCCACAGGCAACATGCCATTGGGGCTCAGAGGAGAGGCAGGTGAGATGAACAAAGAAGGAAGGCTTCACCAAAGGAGGCCTTAAAAGAGGAGTAGGATTCTGAGGGCTTTCCACTTTAAAAAAGACTCAGCGCCAAGAAGACACCAGTCATAGGAGTCACCAATATTCACATGGTTTATACAACCATAAACTAGCTGCATTTGGAAAGATAGATTGGGGCCAGCTTTTGGAGCCCCTTGAATGTCTAAAGTTAGGACTTGATTGTGAGCAAGAAGGAGCTCTGGCACACCTGTGAGTAGTTGGTGCACTGACAGAGATGGAGGCAGGAATATAGCTCAGAATATGATGTTTGCAGCAAGACACAATGGAGGCAAAGTTCGATCTGCTGTGGAAGTTAGACTAGTCAAATGAGGAGATGCAAGGGAGATTTCTTTATCCATTAAATTAACATTTATTGAGCACCTGCTCTACGTCACTGAAGATTTTTCCTGTCCACTTCTGCTATTATTTTTACTTAGTATTTTTCTACAAATAGACTCGTTTTGAATTTAAATACACTTTTTTTGAAGAAATGATATCATTTCCATTTGCCTTAAACATACAAATAAGCGAACAAAACAAATTACTCACTTAGGTAGATGCTGTGCCTGCTGAAGCTGCTTAAAAGGGAAGAAAAGCAAAAGGAGGCATTGAAAACATATCATCAAGAAGCAGAGTTTTGTATGCTTTGACTAAATAGATTGAAAGAGAACTGAAATGGAAATAGCTTTCTCATTCAGGGATTCAATGTCACTGGTAGCAGAATACTTTGCTTGGAGCCAGCTCCTGTGCTGGACACGGGAATGCAAGATGAACTCTACCAGCTGTTCTCAGAGAGCTTGCTGAGCAGAAAGATAGGCAAGCACACAGGTGGATACGCATAGCACAGGAAGGTGTCTGGTGCACCGTGGACATTCTAGGATACTATTGGCCACTGGAGGACTTGAGATGTTCCTGTTAGAATCTTTCTCAGCTCATTATAACTTGGAAATTAAATCTTAGTTCTAGGGTTTAATTTAATTCCCACTCCATATGTGTGGGCTGCTTCCCTCTAGTCACTAAAAACAAGCATAATAACCTACCTTTATTTTCTGAGAAAATAATTTGAAGGGAGAGATTTCACAGGCTATACAGAAATCTTAAAACATGGTAGGGAATAGCCCAGGTTGAGGCTGGAGGCAGATTGCATCACATATGAGGATCCAGGGGACTGTCATCAGGTGGTGGATCCTTCTTCACTGGCAGGACGATACCCAGAGATGAGGACCTCCCAGGACAGGCCAAGATGATAGCCAAGAACATAGAGGCCATTGTCCCTAAGCAAGAAGTTATCAGTGCCTTCAAGCAATTCAGTTTTATAGTTTGGGGAGATAATAAAGCTCATTATTAATAAATAGTGGACTAGTAGAAAGTGGAAAGTGTACTGACCCTAAATATAACTATAGCTACCTCACACTGAAAGAAGATAGATGGGTATAAAATACAATAGCCAAGCTTTATTGGGTATGGCTTTGTGAGAGGTGAATAGGAGATAATGGGGTAGGGAAGTGGCTGAGTTTTGAAAGATGAATAGGAATTACATATGCAATGAAGGGCATTCCCCAAGTCAAGAAAGTATGCACCAAGCCAAAGTCCTACCACACGGTGGTAAAGGGGACTACAAGTGGCCTGGTAGGGTAGCCAGGGTTTGAGGGAGTAAGGCTGAAGGGTATTTCATGTAATATCATGACCAGCCACACAGGCTGTGCAGGGAGTCAGGTCTCATTTTGAAGAAAATGGAGTTTTGTGCAGGAAAGGGTGTGATCAGATTAGGAGGTTAGAGAGGTCACTAGAGGTCAGAGGGAGTAAAGGAACACAGTGGGCTCACACAGAAATCATTATTCACCATCTATAAATATCTTTCTCCTTTGCCCATTTTGCTGTCCTCATGACCCCCAAACTAGAGACGGAATGTCCAGGGCATCAGATTTCCACACTGGAGAAGAGTGTCCTGAAACCAAATTCCATTTTTCTTCCAACCAGTCCTATCTGACCTAACACAATCATGTGTGGTTCCTCCTGTGTCCTAAATACACGGTGCCCTTTACACATCTTAGAATGTCCACTCAGACACCTACGGAACATGTAAGCGCACCAGCAAGATGATGGTGTTTTCCCTCCTTTTGTTTTAGTCATTTAACATTTATTGAGCACTTTCTTGTGCCTGATTGGGCCAGTTTTTGAGCTTTTAGTCTCGTTGGGTGGAAGGAAAAATAATATGCAAAAAACAACTCTTCTATGAGGTAAAAGCTTAAAAAGTGCTTGAATAATGTTCTTTCATAAAGGGCTGTGAGGACTCAAGTACTGGACTCAGTGGTGGAGGGAGGAGCTCCAGGGGGTCCTGGGTAGTGGCTGTGGGCTTGCGGGGAAAATGTACAGTGTTGTGTTATCTCACACTTCCAGCAACACAAAGAAGAGACACACAGTGCTTCTCTCTCTATCTCCCTGTCGTTTTCTGATCCTGTGGGGGTACAGAAGGAGATTCCCCCAGGGCAGTCCTGCATTACACATGCATCCAATTATAAACTATGAATATGTGCCATTATATTCTAACCTCTTTGCAGAGTTCCTACGAGTATGTGTCTCCCACAATTTATTTCTTCAGATTTTTTCTCATACATTCAGTGATCCACATCAATTCTCAGTCTAAAGATAAAAATGAATCTTGATATAAAGCTTAAATTCAATAATTCTAAGGGGATTTCCTCATCTACAGGACACAGCACATTGACCATATTTAAATACAGGGATGTAACTGCCATTTGTATGCCAAGGACCTGAACAGGAGAACTCTTGCAACTTGATAAAGCTTATTTTTCCTAAAAGAGCTTCCCATAGGAGAGAGGGAGGGAAAATGATACAGAGAGAACAATGCATTTCTAAGCCCACACAACCCAAAAGTGGGACCACAGGAGCAGCACTGTTTATCATTAAATCTGCTGAGTTCTAGAAGGAAGCTAGGCTGATAACTCAAGGCCCAAGGGAAGGACAGCCTCTGAAATATGACCAAGTCTGGGCATCTAGTGTAAAGAGAATAAGAAGGGAGAAAAAGGCCTCCCAGTTTTGAATCATATTTCCTAAATAAGCACAGAAAAGTTTTCTTCAAGCCTAAAAAGACCATGTTCCTGCAAGCAGCAGCTTTTTAACATTTCTGTTCCCACAAGACACTTCTCATCCCATTTACATACTTGGTTCTCACAGTGGCCACCGATGCTGATGCTGAGATCAACAATCCTGGACTTTTAGGCTGCCCATATATTTGGCTGGGAAATGAAATGTATAATCCTACTTAATTTTATCTTGACACAGATGCAGTTAAAGGAAACAATAGCTCTCCGTGGTCAGAGGAAATCTGCCATGAGCAGAGGTTACCACAGGAACACCAGTGCAGGCTGCTCCTTGAATGACACACGGATGAAGTATTTATTTTGGGTTCTCTCCCACACACACACATTTATTCTATTGACTTACCAGTCTTTCTGTATCACTGTAGCACAGGATGCCTCCCCGAGCGGGGTGATTTCCCCACCCTCACCCCCAGTGCGAGTATCAGATGGCGAAGTGAAGTGGTTATGTCAAAACTGAAATTTCCAGACCAAACATGGAGTGCAAAGAAGAGGCGTTTGCATTGAGTTCATAGTCTCTGAGGTTTGAAGCATTTTTCACTTTAAATGACCTATATTGTGTGTGTAGATAGAAATCCATCATTTAATATATATTAGATACATGTCTATGTCTCTGAAATACATATATGCTCTTTATGATTTCAAGTATAATTGTATCAGATAATGATAACAGATGAATCATCCTATTTCAATTTGATGTTGGAATGCATAGCTCTTTTCTAGGATGTTCTTTCTATATCCTAATGTTAATATATTTCGATGAAACTGTGTTCCATGCCAGCTCATCAGTGATGACAGAGCACCAGGGCTGCTGCTCCATGTGACCTCAGCTTGCCCCTGCACATAAACTGCACATGGTTTCTGCAGCACATGCTGCGGCCTTGGTGACAGCCCATCACTGTGGAGGTGATGACAGTGCAGTGGTGAATAGTACACGTCTGACTTCCTAGATTAAATTATTAACACTGAGTAAATTATTAACCTCTCTATGCCTTGTTTTCCTCCTCTGGGAAGTGAAGGTAGTATGTGTTCCTACTTCATAAAACTAATGTGATAATTAAGGGTATAATACATATTAAGTGCCCAGGACAGGATCTAACACAAAGACATATCTATTTGCCTAATGTTTGCTGAAATACACTAACTAGTATAAACTTTACTAAACTGCCTCTTTAATAGTCATTATTCTTATATAATTTTGAGGTCTCTATGTCATTGAAAAGTTTCTAAAAGACTGCTTATGAAAGACATTTTATATGTCATCACCTGATAGCTTATATGTTACAGTTATCACCATATTCTACATTATGCATTACCTCCCAGCACAAGAATGTACTTTCCATGAAGGAATGAGCATTTACACTACTGGATTCCTGGTCTCTAGAACTATTACTATCATTTAATAGATGGTTAACAAATATGTTAGGTGAAAAGACGGTGTGTATATGCATATATGTATGGATGCATGTATGTGTGTATATATGCCACTGGCATCTTTATTGAGGGTGCTCAGAAGCTTTTGGTGGGTGGGTCTGGTCCCTCTTCACAGGCCTCTGGCTGCACAGGAGGGTTCTGGCTGTGTGGACAGCAGCCATGTGCAAGTGGAGTGGTACTTGTTCTTTTGAATCATGTGGAGATACCGTTGAAGGTGGTGTGGGTGTTCTTGTGAATGGTGGTGTAGAAGGTGGGTGGCTACTGCACGCCAGATCTTCGTTTCATGACCTCCATGACACCTTTGCCCTTTGCCACTAGCTCCATGCCTACTGCCTTAAAAAAAAAATTCCAGAAGACTATGGAGATCCACTGATTGCAGAGTGGTCCCACATAGAACTATTATGCATAGAACTATTGAAGAACAGGAAGAACATGTGTTTTTGGTCTCACACACCCAGGTTCAAGTACTAGTTAAGCTACTTACTAACTGTACTCCTTGGGCAAGTGATTTAACTTCTGTGAGCTTCAGTTTCTTCATCTGTGGAAAGGGTAGAAATCCTGCCAAGACTTGCAGGAATTCGAAAGAATGTATATTGAGATCTTGGCAGATAATAGCCTATAGGAAGAGAAACTCGTATTTCACTAGATCCGAAAACACAAGTGGGAGCATTCTATAACTTATTGAGTGACCTGGCAGCCACACGCAGAAACAGAAAGTCTTCCCTCATAACATCAGTTTATTAGCAGCCAGGTTCTAACCAGAAAGTCCCCCATCTTCAGAGAAGTACTGACATAGGGTTTTGGCAACAGTTTCTTCAGTCACTGCCTTTGTACCTCAAGGGTCTCTTAATTGTTTAGAAGGCTGTTGGACGATGAATGAGCTGTAGGACATTGCTGAGGATGAGATAACAAAAAGCCAGCTTTCATCAGAATCTCCATCAGTCACAGGGCCCACTATAACAATGTGCTATTTCCAGTCCAAACGTAGTCATTTTTATTTATAAATCATTACATTTTATATGAAAATATATTTCCCAAGCAGACTTGTCATTCATATCTTATTGTGTTGACATTTGTTGAGTGTTACTTACTGTGTGTTGGGGGCTTTCCTAGATAATGGAGATACAAAAAATACATAAGACCATCTATGCCCGCTAGAATTTCATGGTATTCTGGTCATAGATGACAGTAATGACAACAGATTTCCATTGCCTGGTGGAGGTTTGAATAATGTGCTTTGAGAAAACCCTGCCTACTTGGATCAACAAAGCCTTCACCAAGAAAGTGACAGCAGAACTTGTACTAAAATGGAAAGTATGAGTTTGGCCTAATGACAAAAAGGAAGTTGTACATTCTAGGCAGAATCACAGATGTAAGAGAGACTCTAGTTCAGAAGTTCACAAAGTGTGGTTGCTGGATTAGCATCAACATTGCCAAGGATTTTGTTAAAAATGTGGACTCCTGGCAAACACCCCAGAAATTCTGAGGCCTGGGTCCAGCATTCTGTGTCTTAACAAACCCTCCAGCTGATTCTGCCCCACACTTAAGTGTGAGACCCATTGTTTCAGTCCATTGATAGTATCAAGTGAAGGGTAAAAAATACATATTCACTGCGTATTTATTTTTTCATAATACAGAGATATCTGGAGAAATATGAATTTACCATCTAGACTGCAATTTGCTTCTATAATGGATTGAAGTGGTTAACAAGGTTTACATATCATGAAAAGGGATAAAAACAAAGGAAATAAATAAAATAGAACAGAAGTAGAAAAGTAATAAAACCATTACTATTCTCTCATAATTTTCCCAGTAAACTTCATTGTACTCAAAGCATAAGTGGACGTGCATTTACCTTAAATAGTAACAGTACCTACAAGATGGCAGTTGCTCAAAAACTTTGCTAAGACTGAAACCAAGAGACATGTCCCCATCTCATCCAGAAGACACTCTTTGTGACTGTAGCTAACATTCTGACAGTAAAAATCATGCAAGAGTAAATGCCTGCTCCTAACACCCTTACATAGGTCAGGGACTTAATATCAAAGAGAGGTTCAGTGAGAGGAATTCAGTGAGTGGCCTTAACAGAGAAGTCAAATTTGTAGTTCTCAGGACATCTGACTCACATTTGGATAGCAGTATCAAAGATGAAAGCAAAGGTGGAAATGGAAGCATTACCAAAGTTAGAGGGAAAATGAAATGGTTAGACTTGAACAAAATATAGATCAGGCGATGTACATTGTCCTAAGAAGCTCATCTTTGAAGACTGTGCTGCTCTGGACTCTCTAAGCCTCTTAAATTGAGATGTATTTGCACTCAATTTTTGTACCTCCTACATTTGTTTTTCACAAAAGCTATTTACTTTGAGCATTACATATGCAACATGTACTACACAATCTAGTGCTTGATTAGATTCTGACTTGTATTTTCCAATTGTTTCATGCTTACATGGTTTATTTTCTCAGCTAGATCATAAATTAGAGGAGGTCTCTCATTTCCATGTTTTATTTAGCATAGAAAATGTTTTAAGAGGAGACTATATTTGTGCCTCCCCTCAAAGAAGGAATAAGAATTTGGTCAGTGAATGAAAGCCAATATTTAAGGGAGAGCAAAGCACAAGGACACTGGAGATTATGGCATATGTAAGAAAACACAGTCTAGAATTGCTGGTGAAAGGCTGTTTTGGTAATTGGGGCCAGATTATCTCTGCTTTGTGTTACACACAAAGGTTCAGCTTACATTGTAAAGGTATAGACATTCTGGGAAAAAAATTAAAGTTAAAATATTGCATGATCATATAAAAAAGAGTACAAGCCATACTGTTTGCATAATGGAAAACAGTGTGTGTGTGTGTGTGTGTGTGTGTGTGTGTGTGTATTGGGGGGTGTGTATAAAGGTGGTGAAAACAAACTCTATGGCCCAGTAGTTTAGACCACACTGTGTTCAAAATTTACTAATGTATGACCTTAGGCAAGTTATTTAATCTTTATTAGTTTGTTTTCTTTTCCAGAGAATAGACCCCGCCATATAATTGAGTATAAATACGAAATAACAGCGCATTTAAAGTAGTCGATATGTGCCTGGTATATAGGTGCTCAAAAATGTCTGTAATTATTATGGTTACTAAAGGCAGAGTGACCATCCCCTTTTATCACTTAGTTGGAAAACTACTAACAGTAACTAATAAGTAATATATAGTCAGTTCCAGTGAGAGATAATGAGAGGAATGAAATGCTTAGAGTCATTAGCACAGAAGTTGGAGATCCATGATGCTATTCCTAATCAGTGTTGGGAAATTGAATGCAGGAATGTGTTATGGCACCAGTCCATCTCCAGTGACACTCAGAAGTCCCTATGGAAGGAAAGAGGAATAGTGTCATCGGTCCTTGGTTTTACATTGTCCAGTAGGGATGAGGCAGAAGGATTGCAGAGCAGGTAGTGGAGGGTGCTGGCAAAAGGATGTTTGGCTTTATGTGTGTTTTAGGCTGATGGGGAAAAGGAGACCCAGGGCACTGATAGAACTGGAGGAGAGGGGTCATGAGAGCTATCAGAAAGCAGTGGGAGTGGGGAAATGAGAAAACTCAGAAGATAGAAAGTTGATAGTGGAAACTTAATAATCTTCCATTCTTTATACAGTGCCCAGTGTGCTGCATGTAATGATAGTTATCCAATAAAGAGATGTTGAATTAAATTCATGTGTATTGATTTGGTTTAATTTCATACCCAGGACATTTAAAGAATATATTGACTGCTATCTTTCTGGCTAATATTCATATCTGTCAAAACAAAATGCCTTTAATCCAGGGACAATCAATGTCATCATTTTTTTCTCTATCACAACAAAGGTATTTTCCAAAATTTTTGGAGAGAAGATTTGTATAAATCTGAAGGAAATGGAAGACTCATTCCAAAAGAAAAAAAAAAATGGATCTAATTGCTAGATTTGTGAGAGTAAGAATAAGGCATTTTAAAAATCATGTAAAGATGGAAGCAGAGGTGGGAGTGGTGTTTGAGGATTTGAAAATCTAATTCCCATCAACAGCAGCCATTGCAAGGCCCAGGAAAGCTGAACTCACCCAGGGAAGAAACTACAGGGCATTGAAAATGGGAAGCTGCAGAGACTGCCCTTCCTTTCCCCGAAATCTGTGTAACCACCTCTCTCTCACACACAGTGGCACTGATGATAGTTTTCAAAGAGTGAAGGTAAAATCTGAACGAATGTGCATAGTTTGTTGTCACTAATAAATACTTAATCTGACATAAAGCCATACAAAGACAATTTAGCAACGTCTGATGGGACTTCTTTTGCTACTCACATTTGGCCCCTCTGGGACACAGGACACATTATTGGTGGTTCCATTATGCTTGGTTACCCCAGCTGGGCAGGAGGGTCCCTTTACTTGGATGGGTAAGCGCTTGTAAGCCTACCATAGTTCTTCCACCAATGACTACAGCCTCAGTGCTGTGGGCAGGGAGCCTGATTAGATGTAAAAGTTGTGGGGTAGCTCTCTGTGTTTCTTCTCCTGGGGCTGAAATTCGTCTGGATCTGTTTCTCCTCATGTTAACTCCCCTCTTTCTCTTTTCACACTTACTCCTTCTACTGGACCTTTGTTTCCACTCCCTGTGGTTTCTCACAGCACCTGACTCTTCTGGTACCAGCACCAGCCCTTCCACTACTTGCAGATAAACTCACCTGGATTCAAGAACGTTCCCATTTCAATTTCTTGGGTTCAAGATCTGATTAACTCAACAAAGCTTTTGTATAATGTCCTTAGGTTAGGTCTTCAGATCTAGTTCAATCAACTCAGAGGACATGGTGATGGCCTTCAACGTTCCTGGCTTAGATTGTCATCAGTAGATGCTGCAGGTAGGGAAAAATTTCCCAAAAGCAGATGTCAGCTGAATAGCTACCACAAAAGAGGCCATTGTAGGTAGTTTGAGGGTCTCAGAATGTGGTAGCTTTGTAAAGAAAACGATAGGAAAAACAACAGCACTTTTTAAAAGAAACATTTATTAAAGAAAGCTTTTGATTCAGGTAAAATATATACATATATAGTCTGACTATGTGCAAGTTGTCGAGAATGTGCCTGAACATGTTCACAAGACTATTCAGCTAGATTTGAGAGAGATGTAGACAAAAATAACTCAGATTTCATTACAGGCTATTTCCAGTCTTCTTTTCAAGTGGTATTATTGTGTTGTTTTGATTATCATTGTTGTTATATTTTTCCATCTTCTACATGGCTACCTTTATATTCCATTAGTTTTATCCTATCATTACTCCTGTTTCTCCTAGATTAATCAGTGACTTGTATGTTTTTCTCCACTTATTTTTCAGTAGATACTAATGGATTTGCTCTTCTCTGAAAATTCTGCAGATATCTATAAATGTTTAAACCCTAAGACAGGACATCCCCCTGTCTACAGTGCCTTCTGAAGATTTATTGGCCATAGCTAGTCAAGATGACCACATTTTTCTTAGTGACTCTCAAGAAAATCCATCTGTAGGCTTACCTGAGATAATTAGATCCTCTCCTAGGAATCTGGAGGAAGATAATTCCATGAGGAACACTTCTCCAAGGTCCATCCCATAGAATGAAGACAATCACTTTGTCCCACCTGTGCCAATCCAAAATAAGATTATGAAATTCATAATCTACTGCTTCAGTTATCTCCAAATAAAAGTCCTCTCCTAAGCCCTGTGGTATTTTACCCAACCAGCAATAAATATATACCAATGCTGATGGTGAGTTACCAACCATTTCTCAAAAAACTCTGCCCTCCAACTTTGTATTTTCAAAAACCACAGTGAAACTGATTTTTAAATGTTTATAAGGAAAGCAAAGGCAATTGGTTTTTGTTACCTACTGTTACCAAATGGGAGCAGGTTTGAATTGTTTTGTGTTATTTTTTTGTATAATATAGTATCTCTTGAATGGTAAATGTTCCAAAGGCACTAATTTTTAGGAGCAAAAAAAAATTGAAAGAGGTATTCACAAACAAAATCAAACTTCAGATGGTTAAGATGGCAATTAATGCTATTAAGAAGTCATATACATTCTGTGTATATAAAATGACAGCATTGTACTTTGAGCAACAGAACTGGTATATTTCAAACTGTGCTATTCAAAGGTCTCTAACTGTATTTGTGTGAATTTAAGTATACAACAAATGGAAATCTTCAAACAGGAAATTCTAAAAAAATTAAAGGAATGATGTTCAAATTCAAAAGATTAGAAAATATCCCAAAAGTGGGTCTTTTGACAATGTTAATTTACACTCTTATCTCTGTTTTCTGTTTATTTTTACACTAAAATGACATAGCTTCATTTTTAGTAGCATATTAATGAGTTTCCTCTAATTTTTTTAAATTTTATTTAAAATCATAAGCCCTGTATACTGTTCTTCATTCTCAATCTTCATAGAATTGGAATTTATTGTTAGTAAATGAAAAAAACTATTAGTAAAGAATCTGCATCCACATCGCACAAATTTTGTTCTGTCTAGAAAAAGTGCCATGTATGTTTAGACTGTGGAGAAAACACACCAGTGTCGGCAAGAAGGCCTAAAGTGGGAGATGCTGGCCCCACTAGTCAGGATATTCCCAACCTTTTTGGGGAGTACTCCTTCCTTTTTTCCAGTCTTCTCTCCCATACTGTCCAGGCAAGAAATAATTGCTTCTTTTAGATCACCTTCCCTCTTTCCTTACCTAATTTCTTCTCCAACTCTAGCAAGAGAATCTTTAGTATAAGTATGGCTGTGTCACTCTTGTTTAAAGTGCTCTCACAAAACAGCACTATCTTGAAAGTAATGCTCTTAATCTGAGGATAGCGTCTCACAGCTCGCCAGGATTTAGCTCTGACCACCCATCTCACGTAGGAATCGGTCCAGATGCCAGTGTCAGGGGGTGAAAAAGTGATGTAGACAGAGATCTATTTCTTTCCATGTAAACAATGAAGAGGTTTGGGCATTCCACTGTGCTGTCTCAACTTCAGTTAGCTTCTGACGCATGGTACAGAATCATACTCAGCCAGTCCTCATGTCTGCATCCCAGCCAAGGAAAGGATAAAGTGAAGGGATATGCCCTTCTCTTTCAAGACTTTCAGAAATTGCCATTTCCAATTATATTATATTAGTCAGAATTAATCACCTATGCACATCTAGGGACAATGGAAAACAATCATGGTTCTGGGACTGTGTCTCACTCTTCAGTAAGAAAATCCTTTCTTTTCAGTTCAATGTTATGACCTGGAATAGTAAGGTTATGGGCGGATGGAGGGGTGCCAAAAAGGTGACTTGGCCCTGAAAATATTTGTGCATATGTCCTCATCCCAACATATTCCCAAAACTAGAAAACAGTGCCCCCTGTTCTCCTGGGCAGAGTCCCCCACATTGTTCTTTTTAAAGCAGCTCATAACTAGCTGGTTGTCAGTCCTCATTGAGTAGAGACACTTCGGTTGGCTCCTTTCTTTGCATGTAAAGAAAAATCAAGGACAGCAGCTCTAAATAAAGACATGCACAGAAATCAAAATGAAATAAGGATTTGCCAGCTTTGCAAGACTATTTTCTCCTTGTCGGCATCTTCTAATTTGTGGTTTGTTTTTTTCCTTGAGTTTAATAAATTACCTACCTTGAGAATTTCCTTTAGAGCACTGGATCATTCTTGCTTTAGTCATCATCCATACAGCAATGCTTCTGTTCCAGCTGTGGAAATGCTGTAAAACCCAGGTGCTCTCACACTCAGAGTTCACCTCATGGTCATGAATATAGTCAACAGATTTTCCAAGCCAAAACTTAGGACATATGGTCTAACAATAAAGTCAAATTTAAGAGAACAAAACTGAACAAGAAAATATGAGATGATCATTGGTAGTCATAGAAACCCTTCTGAAGGCATGTTGACCCACACTCCCCACGCTGGCTCAAAGAAGAAGGCATAAAAGCAATTTTCCTTTCTATTCTCAGAAATCTTTTATAGCCACTTAAAATCTAATTCAGCGGCCAGTAGCTTCCTTCTCCAAGAATATAGATGATAGCAAGAATTATTTATCTTTTTTCACAACTAGGTCATGTTTTTCTGAACACATCAAAAGCCTTGATATTAAAGGATTTGCCCTGGGTCCTCCACTTGAGGGATAGTGAGTTAATTGTTCCCAGTGATGCTATAGTCACACCATGCTGGAACAAGTGATGTTCATGTATATGGATGCCACTATAAACATGGATTATGAGAGAGGAAAGTAATAAATGGCAGAAGAAAGTGTTCTGGAAAGAGTAAGGAAGAGAGGAAATTGAAGATTGAGAAGAAAAAGCTGGTCCTACATGATATGAACCACCAGCATTAATCTAGCCATTGAGAGTATTAGATCATCTGTCTCTCTTCACCAGTAAGTCACTGAATGTGTTGCTTTATTTTATAATCACAGTTTGATCTAGTTTGTTTTTAACATGACAAGGAGTTGGACAGTAAGATTTTCTAGAGAAAGAACAAGAGTATTAGGTCATTTATTTGCTCTTGATCAGAAAGATAGAATTGAACACTTAGAATGTTCTTGATAATTTATTGTCATTTTCTTATGACTTTATTTGCCCACACTGAAGAGAAAAAGATCCAGATCTCAATATCTTTGTAAAAATATTTAGTAAAGAAGGAAAGTTAACTTTTTTAACCTTGATGCAATTTATACCATGTAAGAAAATATGTTTGTCACTATGCTGAAAATAATCCACTTTAAGTGAAAATCACAACGTGTACACTTACTTTACAAAAATCATTGTTGGTTAAATCATTTAACTTAATCCTTTGCTAATGACTTTAGAAAAACTCTCGGTATGTTTTTCTTTTCCTCACTTACATCTTATGTGAAATGTTATTCATATAATAAAGATAAATAAATATTGAACAGATGATTCAGATAATCTTGTACATTTTGGATTAACTATATGTGATTCATGTTTTCAGTTCTTGTCAGTTTTACATTTTATTTATCAGAAAATATCTACTCAATATCCAGATGCTTCAGAAGGAAAGTTTGAAACACTATTTTCTATTATTTAAGATATTGAGATTCTTTCAGGTATAACCATAAGACCTCTTATGCAACTATTATTCTACTGAATTTTTTTTTTTTTTATTTTAAGTCCATATTTAAAATACAGAAACATCTTCAATGGGATCAATTTTATAATACACTTCCTCAAGTGATAGAGTTTTCCATCTAAATTAGTGTGTGACAATTTTGCTAAAAACATGGGTTACTCTTGCCACAGACTACTCTTAGGATCATAGTTTCATTTATACAAACAATTCCAAGATATTTTGTGCTACAACTTACTTTTTCATTAGTCTTTCTTCAGTGGACACAATTTATATTTCTTCCTAATCCACAGGTATCATTAGTTGTTATTTTTCTTTCTTTCTCTTCAGGTATCAGTTTCTTTTAAACAGAGCATACTCTGTCTAGGTATCCTATAATGAGCTGGCCAGACAAACTCCTCAGACCTTAACTTCAAGGCAGAGAGAAAATTAGGAGGTGGGATACTCTTTGGTGTATTGTGGAGAGTGGAAAATGGAAGGTTAACAGATGGACTATTAACTTGCCTGCTTCCTGAATTACTAGTCCCTGGACTCTCTATGAGATGGTCCCTTCCTTCCTTGACCGTGATCATTTCTTTGTCACATGGCCATATTTCTATTCAAAAGATGTGACTTGAAGGCAGTATGTACTACTTTGGGAAATTTTGCATTGCTGCATTAATTTACTGAAGAGTTGATAGAGTTCCCACCAAGCACTTTACTGGGCACTGAAGGGGGTGAAACAGAGTCCTTACTCTCAAGGAGCTCATAATTTAATAAACTAACTGATTTCAAAAGACTTCAATGATTAAAACCTTCCATCAGTTTTCCTGAACTCTATTGCCAGAAACTGGGAGACTAGGAGGGTAAAAGGAGCTTCATAAAGCATAGCTAGAGACTTGCAACATTGTCTAGACCTCTCAAATATAGTGCATCCTATGTAACAGAAAAAAATCTGACTTCTCACAAGTCCATGTTTTTCTTCATTAGACTGCTTGTAGGTGTTTTATTTTGTTGTTTTTAACAAAACCATTTGTCTCTCCCTCTCTGAAATGACATTTATGATATTTTGAAGATATTTTGGCTTTTCAGGGCAACTCTTCATATGACAATATTTATATTATAGTGAGCTTAAAAAATCAGGTTGTTAATAGGAACTTGGTCAACTACTAAAGGACACACTCTGAGTCAAAAGAAAATATTCCACTCACTGGGACAGTAGCCTCTGTTACTAAAACTTGGGATGACTTGTTCTTGCAATTAACTGAGTTCCCACAGGTGGAGCTGCCAGAATCACTTCTCTAAGAGGCTGATCTAATAAGTCCAGATCCTACCTGTCCTCGGGAACTTTTGAAGGGCCATCCTTTGACTGTCCTGTCATCACGCGTGAACATATAAATCTATAATTTATTGGCTACTCCACTTTCTTCAACTCTACTTTCCTTGGGGATGAAGGCATTGTTTGTGTGCTGAGACTGTTAGAGAATTCTAATGGGAAAGCAAGTGGTGGAAGATAAAAAGATACGTCCTGTAGTTACACAGCAACGGTAGCCTCGTTAATTTATTTTCTTTTTTGCTCACACTTAATGGAGTGTTTGCTGTGTGTTGCCGTGGCCAACGTGGCCTGTGAAGAACTGAAACTAGAGGGAAAGCCAAAGACCAGTTCACAGATGCACAGAGAATGCAGTGCAAACACAGGAAGGAACTGACTCTCTCTCCAGGGGGACCAGCAATAGCTTCCCAAAGAAATTGGGCCCTTCAGATGTGCTAGCTTTATGCATAACATACCGTCAAAGATAATCAGAGAAGCAAGGGACATACAGCCAGTTGTTGGAATCCTGGAGGAAGGGGAGTTGCTGCTCCAAATGGTTTTCAAACAATTTAATACTTTCCTAGTTTATTTTTCAAGGCTTACTAGCTTTTTACCCCTACTGTCTCCCCATAGCAGATTTGGAGTCAGCATTCGCACCCTTTTAGGTGATTAATAGAGCTTTTCCAACAATGCATGAACGCTGCTTTTAGGGACAGTGATAAGTCCTTTTGCCAGAAAAAGAACCCAGCAGCACACAGCACGCTCAGTGGAGACCATGCCCGTTTACTCAGGGACACTAACCCTCCACGCTCTTATCTATTTCCCCAGATCTTTGCGGGTGAGGTCGGGAGCCTGACCACCGGGTGTCCATGACCCCAGCCACTTCGCTCCATCAGCATGAAAGGTTTATCGGGCAGCCGCAGCCATCACCACGGAGTCACCTGCGATTCCGCCTGTGACTCGCTGTCACACCACTCCGACAGGAAGCCCTACCTGCTGAGCCCGGTGGATCATCACCCGGCCGACCACCCTTACTACACTCAGCGGAACTCCTTCCAAGCCGAGTGCGTGGGCCCCTTCAGCGACCCGCTGGCCAGCAGCACCTTCCCGCGCCGGCACTACAACTCACAGCAGGAGCTGAAGGACGAGTGTGCCCTGGTGCCCCGCACCCTGGCCACCAAGGCCAATCGCATCCCCGCCAACCTGCTGGACCAGTTTGAGAGGCAGCTGCCGCTCAACCGGGATGGCTACCACACCCTGCAGTACAAGCGCACGGCTGTGGAGCACCGCAGCGATAGCCCGGGCCGCATCCGCCATCTGGTCCACTCGGTCCAGAAGCTCTTCACCAAGTCGCACTCCCTGGAGGGGCCGTCCAAGGGCAGCATCAATGGGGGCAAAGTCAGCCCCGACGACACGCACACCGCGAGGTACGGCAAGCGAAGTAAGAGCAAGGAGCGGCGCCCAGAGCCCAAGGCGCGCCCCAACACCTCCCCGGGCTGGTGGAGCTCCGACGACAACCTGGATGGTGACATGTGTATCTACCACGCCCCCGCGACCGTGATGACCATGGGCAGGTGCCCCGACCGCTCTGCCTCACAGTACTTCATGGAAGCCTACAACACCATCAGCGAGCAGGCGGTGAAAGCCTCGCGGAGCAACAACGACGTCAAGTGCTCCACCTGTGCCCAGGTGCCCGTCAACCTGGACACGCCGCTGCTGAAGAAGAGCGCCTGGTCTTCCACGCTGACCGTGAGCCGAGCCCGGGAGGTTTACCAGAAAGCTTCGGTGAACATGGACCAGGCCATGGTGAAGTCGGAGTCCTGTCAGCAAGAACGGTCCTGCCAGTACCTTCAGGTACCATTTATGTGGAGGGACAGATGCTTAGAAAGTATACCTGGTCATTGTCTGAGGAGCCTAGTCTTGGTTTGACTCTGAATGGTCTGTATGAACCTGAGAAAATGACTTAGCCTTTCTGTGTCTGCATGTCCTATCAGGAGACAAGGAAAGTTTGAAGCACTATTTTCTATTATTTAAGATATTGAGATTCTTTCAGGTATAACTATAAGACATGTCCTATCTATCAGGAGACAAGTCTGCTCCCAAGTGCATCCGGGTATCTTGAGGCACTAGCTACAAAAGCGCTTTCAAAAGCACGCCTACAAAAAGGCAAGGAGCTATTACTGTGTTGTGTTCCTCTTTTGTCTGAAGGATCGTGGGATAGGGAAAAGAAAAAGGGGGAGTCTACACAGAATTTTAAAATAAATCCACCTTTTTTTGCAAAACTCAGCAATGAGCTTTTGAATTTCTGAGAGGTTAATTAGATTAATGCAGTTTATTTGTTCTTAATGGTGAAATTCTGCCGGAAGCTATAATTTGAGGAAAAAATCTGACCTAGGTCTTCTTCACTGCAGTTGTCATCACCATCACCATTAACAGCAAAGCCTCCACCCCCAAGCACAGGGAATCAGCGTTATGTCCTGGGACTCTGAGGAGGTGGACAGGGAGCGTTGTTTGGGTACCTGACAAGCACAGCTGCAGAGACTCAGAGAGAGAAGGAAAAGAAGGGAGATGCATTGGTGCAATAAAATACAATTAGTATCAGTGCAAAAATCCCACACATGTGCAGACCCAAAGCCCGTCACTCCTCCCCTTCCCCAGTCTCCTCAGTATTTTCCTGTTGCCCTCCAATTCACTTCAAATAGATTTCACCTGGATAAATTTATCCAGGAAGAGTCTTCCCTGTCTCTCCCTCTAGTCTTGCTGTTATTTTTTCCTAAGACACAACCCTCCATTAGAAGGACCCTCAGATTTTTTTTCCTTTTCAGTGTCTTTTTCCTCTGTTCTCTTCTGCTAGCACCATCTTTTTTTAAAGTTTTTACTGGACTATAAATTAAGCCATGTAAATAGAAATTAACTCATTGCTCACTCTCATCTTAAGAATATATGCAAGAAAAAAAATCCTCCACTGATGCATGTGGATTTCACAAACAGCACACAACATGCTTACTACTGCCTACTGAAACCAATGTTGTCTAATTTACTATAGGTCGCTATATGTGGTAAGTCATCAAAAACTAATAAAAGAATTTTATTTTTAATTAGTTTGTTTGACAGGACATTGCATTATACCATTATCTAGGTTTGAAGTGTAAATCATAATAAATCAGCATGTGTATATAATACATTAAGTTCACTGCTATTCAATTTTATCCTTTACTATACTGTTAATCCCCTTTACTTGTTTTTCCAACCACCCTCCCCTTCTTTTCCTGAAACTTGATAACAGAATTTTGGAGCTAAAAAGATGTCTAAGCCAACCTCTTCATTTACTGTATTAAAAAAAAAAAAACAAAACACTATACTAAGGAAAAGTAAAGCTTTGTTGGGTTACATAATTAATATGTAGCAAAGATAGGACTAGAACCCAAGTCTCTTCATCTGTAGAAATTACCATTATGAGGGTTACAACTGAAGGCTTTAGAAATTCTTTAGGCACATACATTTCATCTACACTAAGATTAAACTATTTTTGATGAGAATATCTGTCTTGAATTAATGGATAATAAAAGACTTAGATTAGAATACTTTTTGTCTAAGAAGTTTGTATGACTAGTGACAAAACAAAACAAATAAAATAACAAATCCTGTACCTTAATAAGTAGTGTCGAGACAAGTAGAGAAATATCAGATCAAAGAAAGTGTACATGGATCTAGAACCAGCCATTGTTTTCATTATGCTTACATAATTGCCTACATTACTCCTACCTTAAATTTATAATTCTTTCTTTTTTATACCTTTTGAAGCAAAAAACTCAAGTAGTGGTAAAAAGTAGAAGGATAAGAAAAGAAGGAAACTAATACTAATTGAAATCTATGAAACCAGATGCTGTAACAAATATTTTCACATTTATTTCATTTAATTTTCGTAATCCTAAGAGCTAAATATAATACTGTCTTTTACAAGAGAGGAAACTAAGACTTAGAAATATCAAGTGATTTAAAGCCATATGACCAGTAAGTCATAGAACTGAGATTTAGACTTATGTTTTTGATGCAAAATAGATCTTTCTACTACACCCCGCACAACTCTGGAAATAAGGACAGGAAAATGATGAGCAAGAGCAAAAAACAATCTTTAAAGTAAGTGTATTAAAATTCTTCAGTAAAATGAGGGTGAAAGCTTACGAATTTAAGTATGGAATTTAGGATAGTAGCATTATTGAATCTCATAAAGATTTGGAATTTATGTTTAAAAATTATTTACCTTCTTTTACATCAGTTTTTAAAATGAAATATTTGAAGCTTATAGAAAGGTATGAAGAAAAAAAAAAACCACCCAGTTATATACGTCACCCATCTAGAGAAAGAAAACATTAATTACAATGGCTCACACCCGACCTTCCTCAATCCCATTTCTTTTGTTCCTTCCCAGATTAACAGCTAATCTGAGTTTGAAACCCAAAGCACTTTTGTTTTTAATTCTTAAAATATTAATTGAAGATGTCTTTATATTTTCTGTCCTATATAGGGCAATAATGAACCCTGAACCAAACTAGTTCAACCCTTTAAATATAAACTGAGCTCAAAGTCACTCTTCTTTAACAAATATTGACACTGAGCACGTCTTTCAAACTGAAATAGAAACTCTTTGTTTCAATATAGAAGAGGTAGTATGTTTAATAAATAAACTAAATGTGTGCTTTTCCCAATGAGGGTGCTGAGGTCCAAAAGTTTCTCTAAAGAAAAAGGAAGGAACTACACCTTCACCAGAGGAAGGAGACTGGGAAATTTTCCAAAGGGGTGTTCTCTCCAGCTCCCTCCTGTTTTATAGGAAAAGGAAGATCTGCTGTCCTATACAAGCTCGTCTCAGAAGATAGGTTTATCCAGCCCCTGGAAGCTTCCATGAAATAACTTTATTTATAAGCTCATTCTTAGAAAAAAATTTGGGGAAATGGAGAGAGGGTAATTGTTTAATTACCAGTTAATATTGAAACTGAACTTGCAAATGTATCCAACTTTAACATCACAAGGTTTATTGGACAAAGCAGTCTAGTCCCTATTTGACACTAACTAGTGATATGCTAACTAGTTAGTGACCACTCACTAGTAATATGGCTTGCAACAGCCATTTTAGCTCTCTAGGTCTCTTTATTCTCCTATAAAATGAGACTCTTGGTTTTGAAAGCCTGTGATCTCAGTCAGCGTCTTGAAATTCCTAAGTTACATATGCAAAGTACTAATTAGAGCAATTTTCAAGAGGTATAAGCCCTGGAGCACTCATTTAATAAATGTTCTTTCTAGTTATCTAATTTGTTCTGAAGACTCTGAGATATTTTACACTTGAAGAAACTGAAATTGAATCAATTAGTTTAAGCAACTTGCCCAAGAACTGTACAGAGGGTAGCATGGTAGATTCATGATTCATTTGCTTTTAAAGAATGGATTTTTCCATTTACCATGCCTAATTCCTGCCCCCTTCCACATACAAAACAAAGGTGTTTGGGAGTGGGGGGAGTGGAGTGGCATATGTCAAATACCTATTAGCTGTCAGAAGCAACATAGTATTTCATTTAGTCCCCAAAACAATGCTGTAAATTATTACTATTTACCCAAGTTTTACAAGTGACAAAACTGAGGCACAAAAGAGTAAATTATTGAACAGGGACACATAGAATAAGTGGAAAAGCTAAGACTTGACCCCAGATTTATCTATAATATGCTTCAGAAATAGAAATAAGTGCATTCCTTTCATTCTACTAGTTGTTTCAACCTGTGGTAAATGTATTCATTTGATCTCTTGAATGCAATTATGTGTATGCAGTGAAGAATGCATAAAATGAAATGGGACATACCTTATAAAGCAAAGGAATGGGTGATAGATCCCTAGTTTGATTCAAGACAAAAGTTAAATTAATTTTCACCAACAACAAATCTAAACATTTTCAAAGTTCTGATTCTCCCTTTATAGAATTATTACTTAGAACTAATTTCATTTTTTCAATGTCTTGATTACATAGAAAATGAGAGTTCTATAGGTATTTAGCCTCTGACATTGATTTGGAAATAAAATAATGTAACTTGAAATCATTGCAAATTCCAGCTAATACAGTCAATTGGGGCTATGTGCTCAGTCACAAGCTGTTTGTAGTTAATAAAAAAAAAAGACTCCCCTTTCCCCCAATATTGTTATTTTTAAATGTCAAGAATCAGATGTCTGTTGTTTAGAGCTATTGTACCGTTGCCAGTGACTGTGTGTGTCCGGGTTTAGAGCAGGGACATGGATTTGAAGACATTAAAACTGCTTAATTCTCAGTTGAGATGTGGTTGGCTTTTACACATTTGGAATAGAACATTTATGGCACATCTTAGGGTAAGTTCTAATAGTAAAATAGATAAACTAGGAAGAGGTTCAAAGAACTAAAAGGAGTTTTTGTTGTTTTGCTTTAAAGGAAAAAGATTCTTTGTTCTGTATGTGCTTTATGTAATGTTATGTTGTGAGTGACTGGCATATACAGCTATTCAGTAGAGCAAGATTTTAGATTCCCAACTGTTAATCTAAAAAAAAAATCCGTTCAAATCATGTATTTTGCATCCAGCAGCAGAAACAGGAAAAGGGAAACAAAACGCTCTCTGGTAGAAGTAAAGAGAGGCACAGAAAGAGAGAGAGAGAGTGAGCAGACAGACCGGGAAAGAAAACACTCTCAGAGATGAAATTTTAGGAGAGCAAAATGATCGACCTTTTTAAGGCTGAGTGGGTATCTTCAGTTTGTGTGCAAGTTTCAAGAAATGGAAGGATTGACCAGGTTTGGGTACAATTCTTTTATTACTTTTTGTATCTGGTGATAGTGTATTGTTGGTTTGGCTGCTGGGGCTGGAGGGAGAGGGAGGATACTTCTTGGTATTTTATTTCTTCTCTAAATAATGACTAGTAAGACTGAAAGAGTTAACTAATGTGTGTACAGATGCTAAGAAAATAGGTTGAGACATAAGATAGCTTCAAACATGTGTCCTTCATCGAATCTTTAATTGACAAAGATGCTCTAAGGTGCTAAATGCTATTAAAGGACACTGTGTGGTCAGTTGTTTTCCATGACAAGAATCCTGAATGCTAACTGTTCCTTTGGAAAATTAAAATTTTGGGATTGTCAGGGTTTATTGGTTTGTGTTTTGTCTTATGGTTAATTGATTCCACAAAATATCACTAATGAAATATTAATAACAAGCATGAACCCAGGATTTTTTTTAAATGCAGGTACAGCTATTTTTCAAAATTTTGTTTAGGATTATTTCAGTCTTTGCCCAGTGGGAATTTTCTGTCCCTTGCTGAGGTGTTCCTTCCTCTCGTTTTAGAACAATTTAAATTTATACCAAATCAGTTAAAACACTTTGTGGGAAATATATGCTGGAGCTGAGCAATTTTGTTAGTGACTTTGATTACTGCAATGTATCCTTGCTGCCATTAAAAAAAACATAACTCACATTAAGTGGTCATTTAATTCTTTTTAATTTAAATTGTCTTAACAACCCAGTAGGAATATCAAAGTTCTTTAATATAGTTCCTTTGGCTTGCAGAGTCTTTTTCTTTTTTTCTTTATCCTTCACTGGTCTTAGGAATGATGCCTCTCTATGTTGTGAGAAAAATAATGTTTTCCCATGTGATGCTAAATTTGAATGTAGCATTAATAATCACCAGCAAAATCCTGGTAATTCTTTCTCTGATTCTCTATAATTCTATTGTCCATATCCACTTTGACAAATGGCAAAGCATTATGTGATAGCAGAGGTCCAGAAAGTCAGTAGTAGTCAAAGAAAGATATAAAAGAAATAGGAAATTTTCTTGGAAGTTGTTAAAGAAATTTTATTATTATTAGTCTGCAATTTCATTATTTTAAAGATATTTTTAGCAATACCAAAACTGCTTGGTTAGTCACAAAGCGTTTATAGCACTTGATTTTTGATCCCACAATAGATTTTGTCCAATCTACTAATGGAAGGTATAGTGTTAGTTAGCACCAAGTAAAAAAGAAGATTTTGTCTTGGATCTCTCGGTAACCACTGGACTTTATTCCCTCTGTTTTCCACTCTCCTCAGAGGATAAATTGCTCGGTTGCAAATTAAAGACAGTAACTCCAAGAAACCATTTACCATTCTGTAGAGAAATATTTACCATAATCTCAGTCAACTTGAGATCATGACTGTATGCAACTTTACACAGTTATTTATGAATGATAGAACACTTTGGGTTTTTTATTTGTTTTCTTTTTTAAGGAAAGAGTAGGCAGGAATGAAGGCAAGTAGACAGGCAGGAATGAAGGCAAGTAGACAGGCAGGAAGAGAGAAAGAAACAGCAATTTATTTTATTTTTATTTAGTTCTTCACATCAGTTGTTCTCCCTGGATCTGGGACACAAACCCTGATCCACAGGATGTACATGGGCTGCACTACTTTGGAGGCAGCTGACCTAACCACTACTCGAGCAGAGCGTGCCCAATCTTTCGTTTTAATTTTCATGGGGGCCAGTAAAAATATATTCAATATTGTCAAACTGATATTGAATGGTAATTAGATTAGGGTTTTCACCATGTTAGTTTTAGGTTCAAAGGCAACAATTTGTCTTACATAAACTTCAGAGTTCAGTGGAGAAAATATTTACTTATTTAGCTTTGTATCATTTTTTTCTCATTTTGCAAGATCATCCAGTACTAAAGTCATGGCCATAGGACTCAGTGATAGGAACTGACCCATGGAGAAATTTCATCTTTAGAGGATGAATAATTGGAATCAGAAATATCATGTGGTCAAATCATAGTACCTCTTAGATTTTTTTTCCTGTCATTTCCTATGGAAGCTTGGTAGAAAAAAAAAAAAAAATGGCCTTTTAGGTAAAACCAGGTTACTATTAATGAGATCTGCAAAGAGTTTATGACTTCACTAAAATTTGTATTATCCATCTGAAATTCTGAACCCACAACATTTCCTGTTAGATAAAAATAGCATATGTGTATAACTTCACATCTATGGCTCATTTATCTGCTCCTTAATTTCATTATGGCTCCATCCTTCACCAGCAGGCTCTGTCCTTAGTAGTTTCCATTTGGAACATACACACAGGAAAAGTGTTTTTTACTGTATTTTTGTAAATGAGTATTTCAGTGTATTTATAAATTCTTAGACTGAAACCACAGTGAGGGATAGGGGGAGGTGCTTTTGTTTGCTTAATGAATGATTTATTCTTCTTCAATATGATTCTATTTGTAGATAAAAGGTCTTGATGTAAAGAACTAATTACTGTTATACAATTAAACAAATAAAGGAGGAAATATAGAAAAGGCATATCATCTACTCCCTTTACATTTGATCAATTTCTTATTTTTAAATTATTTATATTATTTGACATTGACATGAATAAGGAAATAAGTCTTCTGTTTCTCTAGTCTTTTAAGTATGATAATATATACAAGTAACTTGAAAAACTAATTTTATTTGCTAAAGTTCAGCATTGTTCCCTGCCTTGTTCCCATTTCTAAGAGACTTTTAATAACATTTGTAAAATAAGTTTTCTAGATAGGTAAATATTTTAGGTACATTGGGTCACTATTTTCTATCAATTAGCATTTCTATTCACCATTCTCACACAATTAGAAAACTTTCTACAAATTCAGGGTGGTGGTATCACAAAATGGACTATGAAACTGATGGATGCAGAGCTTAAGGTTACTCTATGTTGTATGCATGTGTACCTGTAATATTTACATGTTGTTTCTGCATAAATGTTTCTGTATGCAAACTTTAAAAATATGCATTTATACATATGCTTTCTTTGATTTTTAAATCATGACATAGATCCATTTTATATTTTTTTTAAGGAAAGGTACAAGCAGGAATGAAGGTGAGTAGGCAAACAGACAGGAAGAGAAGGAAGAGCACTTTATTTAGTTGTTCACATTGGTTGTGTCCCCTGGTCTTGAGTCTCAAACCTGGGACCTTGGAATGTGTATGGGACTACTCTCAGATGTACTAGACCACTAGGCCACCAGGCCACCAAGGTGCACCTTACATAGGTACATTTTAAATGTAGCTTTTTATAAAGTCCATATAAGAAGACTATGATGTAGGAAAAACACATTTTTCATAGATCCCACTAGAAAGTTTATTTCTTGACTTTTATAGTAATTATATTGAACTTTATCTCAGACCATTAGTAGAAACCTATGAGGGCTATTCTACTTCCCTGATGTGAAGATAAATCCCTTTTGTACAAAGAGACAGCCAACGATATAAGGAAGTGACTTCTGCTACCCCTCCTTCTTTTTAAAAAAACTGTTTCATATGAACCTGCAGGATTTTCTAACTTCTACCTGGTTTTACTTTCTAGGTCCCTAATACCTTCAGATATATAATCGAGATTTCAAGTGGGCTTTTTCAAAATAAAAAAAGATAGTTTTAGCATTCTAGAACCCTCATTCGAAGAGTATGTTATACCTCTTATTCACAACTTCTCCCTGAAATGTGATCATAGCTTCTTCCTTCCTACCTACTTCTCATACAATAACCAAATAACCACATTATGCAAGAATTCTTTGTATGTAGTCCAATCCAGTCTTTATATCTCGTCAATAGTAGTTGAAACTAGCACGCTCACTGCCCAGCTATAATCCTGTGCTTTTTCCCACTATGTCTCACATCTGTGAAAACCTTTTAGTTTCTTTTCACAGACTAGCTTATCCATTCTTACTACACCCTTGTAAGGCAGTGGGGTCAAGACACAAGGAGGCAAACGAAAAAAGAACTGATCTAAAAACTAGATTTGAAGCATGTTTGTGGCTTAAGTTTCACAAAAGATGAAGACAGATGTTAACTAAATAATTGCCTGCAATTGGTAATTCTGTGGTTACAAATGGAAGGATAGTGTTTTTAGCTCAAAAAAAACACAAAGGAAATGGGTATGCTTCCCCTATTCTCTCTATCAGTTCCACCTGCATGTCAATGGTTTATTATGAGTGTCCAAAGGAGAGGAAATGGAGTAGAACTGTTTCATGTTTTGATGTGTGATTTTTATCAACATATTAAAGTTGTAAGACTGGATTTTGAAGATGATACATTTCTCTACATCTTCTACTACTTTGGCAATCACCTCCCCTTACCTCTTACCTCATTTTTCTAGGATAAAAATTACTAACATACCCGTAACCATATTTTCTAAAACCAAAAACATGTATACAGAAAGAGAGAGACAGAGACAGAGACAGCTAGCCAAAGCTACAGACTGATCTCTTGGTCATTGGTTTTAAAATTAAATTTTAAGACTAAGCAAATGGAAATAATGTCTATTTCTATATAGTGGTAATCATGTAAGTAGAAATTAGCATAATACTTTATTTGTCTACTGTATAGAATCATATACATGTGTGACCACTTGCTCTATCATGTTTTATTTACACTGGAGGTCTCTTAACTTTATATTTAGGAGAATTACCTTGAAAATTTCTATAAAATGAGAACTTCTGACATCAGCCCAGGAGATTATTATTCTGTACATTTAGGGGTGAGTCTGATACTGAGGTCAGTACAAGAACTATACCTAAACTTAATTCTAGAGATCAGCTTAAATTTATCATTCTATTTACTGAAGGGGGCAGTAGAGTCTAACAGATCAAAACATGGGCATCAGGCGCTCCACTAGTTTTAACATTGCCAATGATTTCTGGCAGGACTTTGGGCTCCCACTACTTTGTATGCCCATTTCTATATCTGTAAATTGAGCCTAATGATATGACTTTGGGTTTTTCAGGACTTAGAAAAAAAGTTTACTTTCACTTTTGGGAAATAAGTGAAAAACATTGTGTGAGAAATTTTGAGTTACCAAGTCCTGAGATGTTAACGTGCCCAGCCTCTCATGAACCATACCACATTTTCTTTTTGTATTTTGCTTGCTCTAATTTTCATTATAAAGTTATATGATCCGTGGTAAAGAAATTCTCTCCCCCAGTGTCAGGAGACAGTGTTCTTTCATCTCAATGTAGGTTTAAGGCTTCACCATCCCATGTGCCATCTAAACACATAAAGCTTTTGTCTTCAGATCAAACCATGACCAAGTATGGGTCTTCTGAAAGCTCAGTGTCACTAGGTCAGATTTTCCCATGGCTCCATATTTACAAATGGAAAGCAGTTCTTCTGGCCGACTCAAGCTTTAGAATTTTCAGATAAAACCTTGTATTTTCATACCTCAAGCCTTCAAGACCCTGCTTCCTTATTCTAGAGGACAAGTGTACTTAACAGCAACAACTATGGGGCTTGTCTATAAAGAGACTCTAGCCAGACTTTTTTGCTGGCTTTATTGGCTTACCCAGGAGTGTTTACAACAAGACAATTGTGTTGTGTAGGAATTCTTCTACCATTGCTAACAGATGACAATAGACTTGTCTATCATTCATCTTTAAATATGCCCTAGTCCCTGATTAGTCCTCTCCATTCTCTGAAGCCAGCTGCATCATTCTTTTAAGACTGTAGAAAGTCAAACAAAGCAAACAAACGTTGAAGCCAGTTCTCTTATGATTTCATTTCTCCACAGAACCATAACCATCCTTTTTGAGTCAGTCATCTCCTTTTGGTTGTCTAAACACTCCTTATATCAAGTGCTTCCCCATAACCACCAAAACAATGGAAACAAAAGCTCTCAGAATTAATGGGAAGAGCAGACTATTTAATCAAATTGTGACTCAACTATGAAAACTTGAAAGAGTGGCTTTGCCATTTATAGTTGTAAAAGTGGAAAGGAATTATGATAAAGAGCCTCCTGTAGACACAGTAGAAGTTCTGTAGGTCATCCAGGACCTGCAGTCCATTCTTAGAGGGCCATCTGCTAGCCCAAGTTGTACTCTTGTATCTGTCTGACTGGCTGTTCCTCAGGCAGAAAAGAGGAGCAGAGGGAGTTGTTTTGATAGGGCTTTTTCCCTTTGAAGTCCCTTAAAGGATCCCAACTACCTATAATCCTCATAGAATTCATGGCCTTTTTTTTTTCTTCTTCTCTTTAGTAGAAGTTTAGTTGACTTTCCGCAACTTGGGGTGTGGTGAAAGTTAACTGCCATTTGTTTGCAAATGTAACCTGAGCTTTCTGAAAATGACTCCCATGTATAATCTTTCCCCCACAACACTCCTCCAGCATTCTAGTTGATTTTAGATAGTTTCCTGTTCTCCCACCTCTTGGAAGTATTCCATGGCACGCTGAGCAGACACTTTTAGTCAAAATCCCTATAAATAGCAGATCTTCCTGCTTGCTGCCTTCTCTCGAAGCCTTTCAAAAAGGAGGTGAAACAAATCTACCAGAAACAAGAACTCTCTGTGAGGGGTATATGGCAAGGCTTATGAAAAATCAGATCGACAGGCTGAAAATTGACGTGTAGTTTGTGTTGCCATATTCAATTTATGTAATCACTGCCTGGACAAAGAAAAATTTCATTTCATGTCAGACGATATCATAAACTGAACAATCAAAAATGTCTCATATGAGCAGTCATACTTCTTTAAAAATATGTAGTTTGACTTTCACACTCCTTTAAAAAACTTCCAAGGTCAACTGTTATTTGTAAACCCATTTGTAAACCGAGATAAACAATTCCTGAAGCTATTCCATGATAGGAAATGTAAAACTTTCTCTTTTCTTCTCCAAACTGTCCTTGCTTACAGAGAGCTTTTACTATCTGGTCTGCCTTCTCTCTATATCTTATGTGCTAACCATCATCACCACCAAATCTCTCATAAGGTATTATGGAGCTCCCTGGAACACCATACCTGTGCCAGGCAAGACCTTAATACTGCCCTTCGTTTATCTTACTGGAATCCACCTTAAATATCAGATACGTGAGATTAATTATCCATACCCCCTCTACTGCTGCCTCCTCATCCCCTGCATGCTATTTAACAAAAGTGAATTGAACTCAGCATTACTTTGCTCCTTTTTCTTTCTTTCTCTTCTCTCTTCTTCATCTTACTTTATAGGTAATTATTTTATGATATCATTTGGAATGGGAGACCAAATCATTCATTTACAGATGAGGAAATGGAGATCTGGCAAGTTTAACTGGCATTTCCAAGGCTCCTCAGTTGTAAGGTGTGCAGAAGCAGGGATGGTTACAAGTCCTTCTCAGTGATTCTTGCCACATATGGTAGTGTTCCCAGTCATGTAGCATGAGGCATTAATTTTCTTGGTGTTATGTATGTTCAAGAAATTCTGCTGCCAGCCACACCCCTTGCCATCCAGTCAGTCACTGGGTCCAATTTGGTTGTGGCTAAGATGATTGCTAAAGTTTCTAGTGAGTACATCTCATTAAGCCTTTGTTCTTTATGAACTTCTGGTGAACACTGTCAATACATACAGGTATAAGGGAGAACTATAGCATCCCTTATTCATGTAAAGCAAAATATATGTAAAACAGTCTCAAACACAGCTACGTAACAGGATCTGAATCCTTTCCCACTCCCTAACCCACTACCTGTCATTCAGCTTTTCCTCAAAGGGGGCTTCCCAAGCACAGTTTGCAAACTGTTTCTCATTCCTTCCTCATTAGGTAGATCAAAGCTAAGAAAGAGTTAATGATCCAGCCATGAAAAGTCAGTGTCTACTATTTATTTTTTTTTTTTTATTTTTTTTTTAAGGAAATGTACAGGCAGAAATGAAGGCAAGAGGGCAGACAGGGATAGAAAGAAGCATCTTTAATTATTTTTTATATAGTTATTCACAAAGGTTATCCCCCCACCACCGCCCTCACTCCCAAGACCACAATCCAGGGGTATATGGCTGTTCTTGCAGAGGCCATTGACCCAACTGCTGCTCCACCAGGGCACACCAGTTTCCACTCTTAATAAATCCACTCTTGATAAATTCAAAAACCCTGATAAAGTCCAAAAACTTGGTAAGTTTGATTAGTAGCTCTCCCAGGCTACAGTCCTGTTCTTCAGGAAAATAACAGCTGATCATGGGGTACCAAGAGTTCCTGATTGGCTCCTGATTGCAAATACAGATAAGTATTTGGGCCCCTTCAGACCACCTTCCTCCTCTCTGATCCAGGCAGAAATGATCTTTCTGAGGATGTGTGGCCTCTTGCTTTGCAGTCAGGCATTCCCTCCACAGCACCACGCCGAGCATCCTCTCATCCTCCTCACGTGCCACTTCACTCTCACAGGGTAATGAATGATGGCAAAAATGATGAAGGAAGAGGAGAAGAAAAAGGAGAAAAAGAAGTAGGATTAAAATTTAATGAGAAAATTATATGGGTATATGTTTTAAATGTAGTGTCCTTATTTCGGAAAGAAACGGGGTAGCTCTTCATACCCTCATTTTACATAAAATTTGCTTTTTTATACCCCTGGCAAGTGACAGGAGAGAGATTTAAATGCTGATTAGTCTGACTCCAATATCTGTTCATTTTCCACCATATCATGTTGCCTCCGCTTTGTAAACATTCCCTTTGATCTTTTCTTGACTCTTTTTTTTTTTTAATTTACTTGTTCACATTGGTTGTTTCCCTTCAGACCCAGGATTCAGACACAGGGGTGTATGGCTTGCTCCTTGTGAGGCTTTGACGTAACTGCTGCTCCACCAGGGTGTGCCTTCTTGACTCTTTCTTGATGAGACTTTATTTTAATTACAGTTTCTCTTATTATTAATGATGGTTAAAAATCAGATTCTAGCTATATGATTAGATATAAATCTAAAACTGCTTAGAAAAGTGACCCTCTTTAAAAAGCAAATAAGATATGAGACTCATTTGCAAAGTCAGATATATAAAATATTAAATTGTCGTACAACAACATTATTTCGTATAACTGGAATAATGTCTCCTACTCAAGAACGATTGCTAAAGGCTGCATTTGCTTGTTTATATGTTTGTCTCTGTGAGAAACTATATGATTGACTCCTTGAGACTGCCAAACTGTGTCGTTATAACGTTGTTGATTCAAGTAAGTGCTGTCTGCCCACTTAGTCTCCTTTACTTGGATTCGTTTGGAGATGATTGCTTCTGCAAGAAGTAATTTTACTGAATTGATGAAGAAGTAACTAGGCTCTCCAAACCCAATTCCTCTACCAGTCATTGTGACTCTGTTGAGAGTCAGTATTGTTACCTCTCAGGTGTATTATGAGTCAGATTTCTGCCCAGTGTATGAATCCATCTATCCCAGATTGTTAACTAAATATTTAGAAAGCCCACCAGTTTTAGTGTTTGTTAAATTAGTAATCTAGTTCTGAAGGAAGAGATGTGTTTCCCTTAATGTCTGCCTTTAGAATGCTTCTTAATTACCTATAAAAGTGAGTTAATCACTTCTGGTCTTCCGGCTCAGCTCAAGCATAAAAAATATAGTTAGGTCAAGTGAGTCACATAATATCCAATTCAGAGCACGACCAGCTCAGACATGGTTGCATACATCAAATGCATAAATAGTGCTGTTAGAAAATGTTAGAGTTTAAACAAAATTCCTGTAATAGATAGTAATCAGATTTTTTAAATCTATTGGAATAAAATGTGCCATATTAGGTTTTGAATTTTCAAGTCAACATAGTCCTTATTATCCTGTTTGTTTGCTCATTTTGGATTTTTCCTTTTATGCATGTACTCATTTCAAGCCCTTATCTAATGCTCACCTCTCTTTGTTTAAGCCCAAGTGAAGTTAATGTGAAGTAATGGATACAGTCTTAATATGTTACAACACCTCCGTTTTCTCCTGGTTCAGTATTTTATAAAATATTCTCATGCATAAGAATAAAATGTTGCTTACTTTACAGTGATTGGCAAATAACTAAGAAATGAAAGAATTGTCTAAAATTAAATCATGCCAATTTAATCTCACTTAATTAGGTCAATGGATGAGTAGAATGTAGTATTATATTTCTTAGCTTTTGCCAGTAGTGAATCTACTTAATTATCAAAGTATGTAATCCCTTTGCATTATCTAACCATAAATATATAGATAATTTTTGGCAAAGAGTTTAATAAAAGTGATTCACAAGTCTTCCATTCAACCAAGATTTATTTAGCACTTGTATGACCCAGACTGAGCTCTGGGAGAGGTAACTAGATAAAGTGAGAAAGAGAAAGACCAGTTAGGGAAAGGAACAGAACAGATGGGGTACCCGCCCACCCAGCTGGTGAGAATAAATAAATGAAAAACAGGAATAAGTCTCTAGTTGACATGATAAAATGGAATATTCTTTTTCTAAAACACTCACATTTTCCAAAGATGGAGGTTATGATCTAGCTTAGAGGCCACATCCAAGTAATTTAACTCTCTGGCAGCATTATTAAGGAGAATCAGAGGTATACAGATGAAAAAGATTAAGGACAAACTCCCCAGGAAATTTGGAGGTCATCAGATTTCTGAGCCCTAAAGGCAGTGGGGCTGCCTGGGCCTTGGAGGCTAAATATGGTCAGACTGCAAGTCGGTGAGAGAAACACCCTCACATTCATGAACACCTGTACTCAGCTCATCACTAGGCTGGCAGAAAGGGATCCCCCAGATTCTGAGGATGGCAGGGCCAACACTATGCATCCACACAACTGAGATATGGGTAGGGCCATCCTTAGAATACAGATTCAAAGCAGAGGGTGGGAAAAGCAAGTTTGAAGGTAGCCTCAGGAATGAGTGGTTATTACACCTAAAACTAACAATGTCATACACTTAGGATACAACTATCATTGGGAAGATTTTTTTTCCTAACAACAACATCAGATTTCAAATAAGGTAAAAGTTGTCTTGTTTTTAAAAATGTGTAGTAAGAGGCTAGATAAACAGATCAGGGATAGAGCAAAAGACATTTCCTTATTTGGCCAAATAAGGGTGGATGACTCCTAGGGATTCTTTTGAATTAAATTATCTAATTCTGTGCTGTTCCATCTGGCATCCATTGGACATGTGGCTATTTAAATTTTCATGAATTAATGGTAAATAAAGATAGAAATTCATGTCCTCAGTCACAGTAGTCAAAATTCTAATGCTCAATAGCCTCTTGTGGCTGGTGTGTCCCATGTTGTAACAGGGATATAAAACATTCCCTTCATCACAGAAAGTCCTGTTGGACAGCATTGCTCTGGTTGGTTCTTATTAGTTTAATATATTGACTTTTGCTTCTTCAGGGTTTTTCCATGAGAAGGTAACTGCCTGTTATGATGTCCTAGTTCACAGAGGTGCCGGAGCTGGCCGGTACTTTTCTGTGTCCCCACATGGCACAAGGAGGCTCAGGGAGATGAGGGTGGCCCCCAGTGAGTGTGCTCCTGCCCTTAACTCCCTGGTTGGCATTAAACAAACCATTTTACCACCATTCTAGCTTTTCGTTTGCAAAACAACTCACCTTATGCAATGATTTTGAGGAGTAAATTCTACAAAGTACCTATTTTTCACTAAATACAACCAGCGTTTCCCTAGAAACACAAAAACTAGCTGGAATTATGCCTGGGTTTGCACCACGTTTATCAGTCATCGCAATAAGCAGGTATGGTTCTGAGTTCATCATGAACCTTGCCTCCCTGGGTCTTCCCACTTGACATGGCAAGGTCCCCTTGAGGAGCCTACTGTGCCCCTACTCTTATTTTGCACCTCACTTGCCCTTAGCCAGCCATACAGTACCTAGCAGAACATTCCCATTTTAACTCTGAGTTTTGGGCTGTAGTTGCTGAGGCTCTTTTTCAGACAATAATTTCCGTCTGTGATTCTCTCCCTCACTTATGCAAAATATCTGCAAAACTTATCTCCTATTCATATTTATTTGTAAATTACAATGTTTCCGCACCTCTCGCAGCTGCATCTGCATGCCAAGGAATTTAAAAATTGGCAATACATAGTAATATAGTAATATTTGTTATAGCCAGGCTCACAGTTGGTACCAATCGGACAGCCACCCATCCTAACAGATTTGCATGTTATCTGAGACACTCCTGGCTCCTGCTTTGTTTACCAAAGAGCCAGTGCTTTCTGGGGAGGTCCTTGGAGTACTCACTGTGGGTTATCCGGAGCAGTGATTTACATTAACCTATTCAGTCAGACAGGTGAATCACACACCTTCCTATGATATGCTAAAAAGTGACTTTGTCCAATTGTGAGTGTCACTGTGAGACTTAAGCACACCATTCTGAATCGTAAATGTAATTATCTATTATGATAATAGGCAGTAGTCTTCTGGAATAATAACCAGGAAGCAATTTTGAAAGTGATCTTTGCGCTAATAGGAACTGGTATTGCCAGAAACATGCCACTTGGCCTCATTTATTTACTGACCAAACTTCAAAAGTCTGTTTTTTCATGTTGCTTTCTGAAAACAAGTGTTCTTTAGCCATCTTTGAAGCCTGGAAAAAAGAGAAATTACTTCACCTAAGCAAGGCAGAAAAATGCCCTTGGTGGCAGCTCAGTTGGAAAAGCTCATTTTCCACAAAAGCTTATGGAGACAGGTCCCCCCACGCCCCCTGTACAGACCTGGATGAAGAGGGTTTCCGGAGCACCGCCCACCCTAAGGAGAACTGATGAGTTTGTGCATGTGACTGACTTCTGAAGTAATGCTTTGAGAAGACTTTCTGGTGGGTGGAGTATAGGGTGGGGAGAGACTTCAGGAAAACTCAAATGCAGGGCATGTTCATACTCTAGCTCCAGTGTTCTGAACACAGGACTGTGAATATTTAGAAGAATGAACTTCAGGAGGTCAATGAATTCCTGAACTTAAATAAACAGTTGGAGAGGGAGGGGATGTTTGTGTTCATCTCGCTTTGGAGAAAATCCTTCATTTTTATTGTGTCCCCAAGAAATAAAAAGTCAGTGACTAGTTTAAATTATATTTTTTAAACTACATAGCTTTTTACATAAGAATTTAAAACTGATTATTTTCCTTCTGCCTTTTAGCAATTCATTATAAAAATCTTTTGTAGTATAATCTTAGAATAATGTGAGGAATGTGAAGTTTTTAAAGAATTGTGTTTATGGGTAGACGTTACCTGAAAAACACCCTTTGTTGGAATTTTGAGATCTTCTTACAAAGCAAAGCTTGTAATAGGATTTATTGTAAAGAAGCTTTTACTGAAGGGTCAACTCAATTCAAGTAACAAAAAAAAGGAAAAAAAAAAGACGATCTGCTGTATACAAGGGTTACAGTGAAGAGGAAAGGATAATTCTCAGAGAGCGGTCACTAGACAGTTATATAACGAGGTGAAGTAAGAGGACACAGACCTATAGGAACAGAGTGGAGGTTACAATAATTAAAACCTGGTTTTAGGAAAGAAGGATAGAGAACAAGATTTCTCCATATGAAATACTATACCTCTGAAGTTTTGGTATCATGTGGATGATATTTTCCATTGTCCATTAATCTCTCAGTAATTCAGCCCTCTCTCCCCTGTACCCAATTTCGAGCCTAGAAAATTTTATTTATTTGTGCGTGGATGGATGAGTGGTTGGATAGTAGATAGAATGATGAGTGGATAAAAGGATATATGGGTGCAGGCAGCAGAGACGGAAGGCACAAAGGAGAGGGAGGGAGGAAGAGAATAGACTGCATAGCATCATGGCAGTTGTTTCATCAGGCAGCTTAGTTCTGAGTCTTGCAGGAGAGCAGTTGGAGAGGAGGTTAGAAAAACGGTGTTCCCATGGGTCAGAAGTGCTGGCGCAGAGTGACTCAGCTGAGTGTCACACGCAAGGCCTCCCAGGGCTAAAATAAAGGTGTCAGCTGGCCTGCACACTTACCTAGAGGCCACAAAGAACATTCTACTTCCAGATACATTCAGACATGTGGCAGAGTTCAGTTCCTTGCAGTTGTGCAAGTAAGCTCCTTAACCTTCAGGTCTACCAGTGCCGCCATTGAACCTTTATTATCTGTGACTCTCTCTGACTTCTGCCACATCTCTCTGGCTTCCTCTTCTTCCCTTATCTAAGAGAAAGCTCTTCTTTAAATTGTACTTTATTGCGCAATATATATAACCCGTCTCTTAAGGACTCAGTTGCATCTATTCACATTAAGCCAAAATAATCTTATTTTAAAGTCACTAATAACCTTACTGACATCTGTGAAATCCTTTTTGCCATGGAACCTAATATAGTCACAGTCATGACACCAGGGGGTAGCGCGATCTTGGGAACAAAAACTCTGTCCACAATAGTTATCCACAAAGTCAATATGAATAGTAAGTTAGTGCAAAGAACGCCTTCACTGAGAGCTGTGCAATTCAAAGATCATGGAATTAGTTTTAGGAAGAGCAAGTGCACCTTTGGAGCCTGACAAATTTGTTTAATCCCTGTATTTTACTGATTATGCAATTTTGAATGAGTTTTTAACTTATGCCTTTTTCTCCTCCATTGTCAAATGGAAATAATAATACTTATTATATGGGGTTGTTGAGAGGATTCAATGAGTTAATACATGTAAAAGAAATATAACAATGCTTGGATAGGGGACAGTGTATGATACCTCAATAAATAATATTATCATCATTATTATTAAGCCTGAAACATGGTGATAATGATGTGAATGGAAACAAGAACAGATTCAAAAGGCACTGCAGAAGTTACTGTTAGAGATCACAATTTTATTTAGTCAGGCTTTTGATGAAATGAAATTCACAGCATCTACATTCATTTTTTAATGCTGCTGTAACAGCAAACCTAGTGGCTTAAAACAACAGAAATGTATTATCTTACAATTCTAGAAATCAGAAGTTTAAAATGGGCCTCCCTAGGCTAAAATCATACTCTCAGCAGTGCTGTGCTCCTTCTGAAGGCTCTAGGGGAGAATCCATTAGCTTGCCTTTTCCAACTTTTAGAGCTTGCCTGTGCTGGATACCTGGCTCCTTACTTCATCTTCAAAGCCAATAATTCTGTTACTCTGGTCTCTGCTCTGTCTTCTCTCTCTTCTGCATTCCTCTTTCACTTACAAAGACCCAGGGATGACATTGAGCTCACCTGAGCAATCAGGATAATCTTATCTCAAGACTATTAACTTAATCACATCTGCAAAATTTCTCTTGCCACATTTGATAACATATTCACAGGGTCCATGGATTAAGACATGGGCATCTCTGAAGAGCCATTATTCTGCCTACCATAGAATCTACCAATTAATACTTGTTATATTTCTTAAACCTAATATTTTTAAATTTTGTATGGAAGTTGTGTGAAATCATACTTCAAGCACATATGAAATTATGTAAAACTGTACTCTATGGGGTATCTGCATGTTTCTTTATGTGGAGATGGGATGAAAGGTCACAAATTTCTGTGGGGCTTTTATATTATTTTAAATTATGACACTAGGATCTTTAGACTCTTTAAACTCTTTAAATTATTGAATCTAAACTTTTTAAACTATTGAGTATAGACTCCTCTTTGCCTGTGTATTACATATTTGCTGCTATTTTATTTAAATTTTTCATTAACTCTATAATAAAACACTAATCATTTATATCATTTTCAATATTATCCATTGTCTACAAACGAAAATATACACAGTTTACACATTTTCAATCTTGCCCCTTGTTGTACATAATACAATTTTTAATTCAAATACTTGTCAATATTAATTATGTCAGTACTTTGTTAAGGACTGGGAATATAAAGTTGAAAAGACACAACTTCTTTCCCAAGAGCTCTTACTGAATTGAGGATGGGTACTGATGGTAAGAATTTTTTTTAATGGTAATATTTATTATTTTTGTTCACAAAGCTATATTCATTTTGACCAATGTGCCTTTAGGATATCCAGTTGAAGATGTCCATAGGCAAGCATTCCTCTCTTCATGAACTAATGGGGAAGTTATTCTGGTAATCCAGCCAAGAGATGGATGATTGTGGTTCAGGCTAGGGTGTCGTGTACGGATTATTATTGTACTGCTGCATCAGTAGAGGACTTCACACTCTAGGGCTTGTGATGTAATACTCGTTAGTGGTAGGTTTCTTCATAGAGGCAATAAACAGAGAGAGAAGTAAAGATATCATTCTGCCATATCTTAAAGGTGCCTGATTGGTCAAAAACACTCAGGTGAGGAGGATGGAGAAGTTAAAGAAGCTGAATTTATAATTCTGGAATCCAGGAAGATATCAAGACTAGAGAGAGGTTATCTGGGAGGTGTCACATAGAAGATAGAGAAAAACTTGAAAATGAATGAGAGCATACTGGGGCCTGGATAAGTTAGAAGATAGAGCATCACAGTTCCTGGGCTACACAGACATTAAACACAGAGTTAGAAAGATAGAAAAATGAAAAACAAATTTTAAAAGTATGGAAGTGAGAAGATTTTTTAAAAATAGAGAAAATTCAACAGGGTCAGTTGCTAAAGAGTGGTCAAGTTAGACAAAGAATGAAATGTCTATAATGAATTTGGCGGTTAGAAAGTAGTTATTGAATTTGCCAGGAATTTCCCTGAAAACAATAGGGTGAAAATCACTTTGTAGCCGTTGTGTGCATGTATATGCTTAACATTTTAATAAATGCTTATTCTTTTTAGTAATATGAAAGTATATAAAACGAAGTATGCTAGTACTTCATGGTTAGAATATTCATTTCTAGTTATTTGTCATTTGAATGTTTTTATTAAAGTAACATTGGTTTATAACATTGCGTTGGTTTCAGACATGCAGCACTATCAATTATGGTCGCCACCAAATGTCTGGTTTCCATCCATCACCGTGTGATTGCCCTGCTTTGTCCAGTTTACCACCTGCTTTCCCTTCTGGTAGCTACTATTTTTGTTATTAAAATCTAAGAGCTTGTTTTTGTTTTCTTTGTTCATTTGTTTTGTTTCTTTAAATCCACATCTGAGTGAAATCATGGGCTGTTTGTCTACAAATGACTAGATTTTAGTTTAAAAAAATAGCTGAACAGCATTTCATTGTGTGTGTGTGTGTGTGTGTGTGTGCCATATAAATATATATATATATAAATAATGCTGCGATGAACATGAAGGAGCATATAGCTCTTCAAAGTAGTGTTTTTCTATTCTGACATTTGAATTTTTTTTACAATTTTTCACCATTGTGAATAATACCATAAATATCCTTATTGATAAAATATGAAAAGGTATGATTAGTATTTCCAATATTATACACTATTCTTCAATTAAATAAAGAAGTATAAGTAAATCTTTGTATCTTAAGATGACTACTATAATTTTGAATAATTATTCTCAGAGACTTTTTTTTCTTTTTTGGTTATTTCCAGATAAAGACAATCACAAATGTCTGGGCTCTTGTTTAACCTGGAGTGCAGACTTAAAGCAACCATTCATTTTTTTTAGCCTCTACATCATGAAACCTTCTACTGATAGATCATTATAGTAATAATAATCTGTACACAAATCAGTTACCCTTCTCTCCAAGTATGAACAATTTAAAGCCCATTAGTATTAGGTTTCTTCACTTTTAAATGACTAAAGTAATTTACCACTCATTAGCTATTTTTGTTGACCTCACTTCACCAGAGATTCTCAATCTAAGTTTTATTTTAGCAATCACAATTCTCTTATCTAATTAACAAAAAATGGGCCATTGCCTCAGTGGCCTGCATCCAACCTTATTTTGACTGGCAATTTTCTAACAGTGTCTCATTTTCTTTTCCTTCCTTGTACTTATATTTGTAGTTTCTGTCCCACTAAGTTTTTCCTCTTTCCCCAGTTCTCTTTGTCCCATTCTGGTTTTTTTCCACATTTGTTCTTTTCCTTTATTTATATAGTAATCTACCAAATCTTGTACTGTTGCAAATGCCTCCAATTGTCATCCAATTATTTGTTCAGTAGAAATTCCTGGAAGTAGACTAGCTGGGCCAGAGGATACACAAAATGCTAAGGATTTTGGCACTATTAAAAAAGGGCCTCTCGAAAGTGTGTTGAAATTTCACCCTAGTAAATTTCCATTCTTGACACCTTTTTAAAAAGGTAATGTAAGTCTAATTAGTCTTCCATATGGCAATCCTTCAAATGTGGTTTAATGAAAACAACTATTTGCCCCTATGATTTCTTTATGCCATCTTCCAAAGACCGGTTTCCTTCAGTAATTCACAAAGAACAGGATTTTAAGCACTTTCAGCAACCCAGCTGACAAACTATATTTTATTCGAAGAAAAGCAACATTGCTTTGAAATAATAATTATATGAACAAATGCTTCAGTTGAATTTGGACTTCAAGCCTCCTTTGAACTTGGGTTATGGATGCCCTGCTTCTATCATCATACTATCTGGTTGGACATCCATATCAACTTACCTGGCACTCAGCTAAATTTTGTTAGTCTTTTTTCACATGAAATCATGTTGATATGTTTCTCCCACCACGGACTGTGCACTTAGATGTTTTAACATAATATAGGACACCATATTTATCTTGATTAAATGTCATTGTACTGATCTGAATATATCTTTCTAGCCCAGGGCTACCCTGTACTCCCTGTACACTGTTTATATTAGTCTTATTATTAGTGTTATTAATTTATTACTATAATTTGTAGTAAGTGACAGTAGAATATTGAGGAAGGGACAGACTGTTTCTAATTAACCCAATGAACAGTGACTTTTGAAGTACTAAAAAGAAAGTTTTACTCTAAAATTAGAAAATGCTGTCTGAAATTAGTATTTTTGATATTTTCCAAGATGTGTTTTATTGTAAATCTCACAGTCATGTATACTACATTGAAGTTAATAGTATTTTCAGAGAAGTTTTCTTATTTCATTCTTTTTTCCCTCAGGTTTCAGTTTTTGTTTTTGTGTTTTTATTGAAAGGTAAAATTACATATTTTATATGTTTCATTGAAGGATAAAATTGCATTTAAAATTACATGTTTAAATTGTACATCATCATAAATCAATAAATCAACATGTATGTAATATATTAAATTTACCAGCAACAGTCTAACACTGGTTTCTCTTCAGTTTGCTTACATCTTCCTCCTTTTACTTAAGATTTTATACTGAAGGAGAACTTCGCTACATAGAAAGTTCTTGACTCCTGCTTTCTTGGTTTGCTATCTTATGGCGTTACTCCACTGTGCACTGAAGTTAAATGTTACCGTGGATAAGTCTGATATCAATCTGCTTTTCTCTACTTAAATCATTTTTGTTTTGTTTTTCTTTTTTTGCTTGACTGCCTAAAGGATTCTTTCCAAAAAATTTTCTAAGATATATCTTTGTGTTAAGCATTCTGGATGATTTTTCACTGAAAAATTAAGAAAACGTAGATTTAAGGCTTTTTTATTTTAGAAATGTTAGCTTGAATTCTACTTTAAGATTGTTACTCTTTTCCATTGCTTTGACTTTCTTCTTCGGGGTCACAACTATGCTGTGATATATTATACCACATAATGTTGTATATATTTCCTTGTCTCTCTAATTTTTTATCTTTTTTATCTTGTACCTTTTATTTTTTTCATTTGTGATTATTTTCTGCCCCTTTTTTTTATCTCATTCCCTTCACCTCTCTGTCAGTTCCAATTTAACATCCTCCTGCAGTCTGCCAGCAGCCTCCTGTTGGCTCCCATTTTTTCCCCCAATTTTTTAAATTCTGCTTTGTGATCTTCCTTTATAGCTGTAATTATTATGCTTTTAATCTCTTTTGTAGAGCTTTTCTCAATGAATTTTTTTTCTTTTTCTTTTTTTTTAAGGAAAAGTGTAGACAGGAGTGAAGGCACGTAGGCAGGTAGGCATGCAGACAGAGGAAGAAGAAGCATCTTTATTTTTTTATTATATAGTTGTTCACAGTGGTTACTTCCCCCAGAACCAAGGACTTGAACCCAAGGGTATGTGCCTTTCTCCTTCAGAGGCAATTGACCTAACCACTACTCAACCAGGGCATACTGCATTTTCATTTTTATAACAAATGCGTGACTGTGTTTTGTTCATTCTTCTAGTATTTGCATATATCTTCCTTTTATGTTACTCTTACTTTGAATGAGTTGCATTTTCCTAAGGAATCAAAAGGTTTCTATGGAGGATACAGTAGGCAATCGTTTTTCAAGCTGAAAATGTGACACCTTTGCTGCTTCTAAATTTATAAACTGTTTTGTTTTTTTTTAATAATATGATTCATCTAGGTAGTCATGCTCTCTCTCTCTGACTCCCAGAGCAAACCTGGTTCATTTCTCCCTTAACCATTTCATAAATAATCTCACGATTACCTGCCACATGGGGACACAGGTGATACAGTCATTGTGAAAAAGAAAACAATTTATGGTCCTTAATGAGATTTACCCATTCACTCTCCACCACCTGCATTAGAACTAGCCTTTTCTACAGCATTTTCTTCTCAGATTGAGTCTATTTCTAGTGATTCAAATTCTATTCCATTAACCTGTGAATCTGTTATTATTTCAGTGCCTTGTAGTTTTGATCACTATTATTTTGAAGTATAGCTCAAATCTGAGAGTGTGATATCTCCAATTCTGTTTTGTTTTGTCTTTTCTCGTGACTGCTTTGGCTATTCACAGTTTTTTTTATTCCACACAAATTTTAAAAATTTTTATTCTTTTTCCTTGAAAAACGTCAGTGGGATTTTGACTAGGATTACATTAAAATGTATATCACCTTAAGTAAGATGTCCGTTTTTGCATCATTAATTATTTTCAGCCATGAACCTGTCTTCCCAACTCTTTGTATTTTTCTGTGTTTCTTTTAACAATGTCTTATATAGGTCTTTCACCTTCTTTCCTAAGTATATTTCAAGGTGTTTAATTATTTTTGTTTCTATTGTAAATGGGATCATTTTCTTGATTTCATTCTCTTCTATCATGTTTGCAAACAAAAATGCAACTAATTTTTGTATATCAATTTTGTAGCCTGCCAATTTACTATACTCATTGATTAATTCTTGTAATTTTATTTGAAGTCTCTAGATTTCTAGATATTATCATGTCATCTGCAAATAATGATAGTTTTACTTCTTTTCCAATTTGAATTCATCTTATTTCTTTTTCTTGCCTAATTGTTCTGGCTACAATCTCCAGTATATTAAATAGCAGTGGTGAGAGTAGAGAGTCTTGTCTCCTTCCTGATCTTCGAGGAAACATTAAACTTAATGTTTTTTAGGTGTATCATCTTTTTAAGAAGAAAAATGTTTTATTGTGAAAATTAAAATATTAATCTAATAATTGTTTCACTGTTTTAAAGAAACATCTGCATGCTAATTTGGCGAGCAAAAATGTATATGTGTTTGACCAATAATAGATCTTGATAGTATAGTGACATATAGCCATGTTGCTAGGGAAAGATAGCACAGTGAGTCTTTATAAACAAGAGTACTAGTATTATCACCCAACACAGAACACAGGCTTTAAATTATGTTACTAGTTGCAGTTATGCTATCATTTCTGTCTCACCACAGCCTACCAATTTAAGAGTTCTTTCATTTATTCATTCAGATTTTTTTTAAATGCCTGCTATTATTAGGTCCTGTGTAGATGCAAAGGGTGCAATGATAATCAGAAACAGACATGATTCCTACACTCATGCTCCTTATTGTCATTGGGGAGATAAACATTACTTAAATAAATCACACAAATAAATTTAAATGTATTATTATGGTAAGAGTTACTGTTGAGTTATTCTGAGAGCTCTTTCTATATTCTTTGGCAGTAAACTATCTGCAATTAGGCTGCCCCTTTCTTCCTTGGGAGGAACTGTGACGAGATTGACCTTCCCATGGGTCTAGGGCCCCTGTGAATTTTAGGAGATGGACAAATGGCATTTCTTAACACTTCTCTAAACATCTGGTATCTAAGAATTCTGAATTCTCGAGCCCCAAATGTTTATTCTTTGCCTTCTCCCCATGTAGCACATCCCTCATACTTGCCCTAGTAGAGGAGTGAACAATGGAGAATAGTGTCTCTTCATACCTAAGAAATTCAAACCAAGCAAGTCTTTTCAAAGATGCCAAGAGTGTACTGGCTAAAGTACCTTCTGAAGTTTCTGTTCATAAGTACAAGCCTATCCATAGTGACCATTTTGTTCAATATTTGCAAATGAAGTTATGATACTATGATAACATATTGACTTAAAAATTTAGGGAAGCATGCCCTAGGAAGTAATGGCTGGAATTAGGTCTGAAGAAAGAATTAGAATAAATTAGACAACAAATCAAAGGGATCATACAAAGTCAGCAAGACACAAGAGGGTCAGAGAGAAATCAAGCATGACTAGGTCACCCAAGGTGTTGCTAGGTGACTTTGGAGAGGTATACCAGACAATATCATATTCAGGTCCTGGATATTGTATTTAAAGTTTAAAACTTTATACCCGTGTTTATGTGTATAGAAATATAGACATGAAGAAAACTGATATTTATTTTACTTTCTGAAAATATCCCTTTGGATAGAGTGACAGGATAAGTGAAATGGAAGATGGAGAGCCAGTCAAAAGACAAGTTTAGCATCCCAAGTAAATAAAAATAGTAACTGAGACTAAGATGGTGAAAGTGATATTGAGGTAAGTAAATAGTTTCCAGAAATTCCAAATCTGTAGGACTTGGCTGTGTAAAGGAGGGAGAAATGGCCAGAATGGTATCTATGTTTCTGACTTGTATAAAAGATGATGTTTTCATTCACTGAAGTAGGGAACTCAGAAGAGTCCTAATATGTTTACTGTGGAATGTAGATGGGGGTTGGGGGATGAGAAAATAAGTTTGGTTTTTAGATGCTATGTATAAAGTGCTTTTTGAAGTATCTGAATGAATTGCCAAGTACCTGAATTTCATGTGGAAGATCTAAAATGAAATAAAAATTTACAAATCATCTGCACATAAGAGGTTTTCCTGAGATTCAAATTTCACTTCACTGTACTTCTTCTTTCCAATTTGAAGACCATTTTCTTTAATAGAGGAAATTTTAATGTTTGAAGAATTTAAAGTTTTGTCCTCCTCCTCCATTTCCCTACTGCTCCTTTGCCTACTGCTCCTCCTCCTCTTCCTCCTCCTTCATCATCATCTGTTCACATTATGCCATCTGGACCAAACTTTGGGAATGTCCTTGTTCTTCTGTTTGTTCCAATTCATATCTTTTAAGTGTCCTTTTTTGGATGTTGTTGACTTTTTTCTTTTTTGTTAAATTCACAAATCATACTTAATTCTAAACTTTAGCTCACATGAAATTCTTGTAGACACCCATCACTTTCCTGTATTCTGTCTTGATTGTTAACCCATTTTCCATGTTTGAAGCAAGTTTCTTTAATTTGAAGACTTCAAAACGCTCTTTGTTCAATACTTCTGATTTCTTTAAAGGTGTTCTCCTTTTATTCTCATCTAGATCATTCAGTAGTATATCATCAGAATTAAGTCTGTGATACTACTTTCCCTCTTGAATCATCTGCCCGTCTATGTTATTTAATCTAAAGACATTCTCATCGTTGTTCTCTTTTCTCTTTTTTCTCTTCTCTTTTCTTCTTCCTCTTTCTCTCACTATCTCTGCGTTTAGAGATTTTTGTTATTGAAAATAGCTGTGATTAAACACCAGTAAATGGCTTAGCTTGAGGTTATCCTTGTTCTTTCCCCATCTCTGTCTACCTTCTACAGAATGTATTATTTATAAAGAAGAATTATAGTCACAAACATCATATGATAATGTCTCTGTGATGAATTAAATAACAATTTTATTAACATCTTTATTGAGATACAATTTTTAAACTGTAAAATTCACCTATATAGAGTATGTAATTCAATGGTTTTAATATATTCACAAAATTTTGCAACCATCACCAAAATCTAAGATAATATCCTTATCACCTCAAAAGTAAATCCCATGCCCATTAGCATTCAATTCTCAGTATTCAAACCCCAAGCCCAGGGCAAATACTAATCTACTCTCTGTAGAGCCTACCTATTCTAAACACTTCATATAAATACAGTATGTGTTCATTTGTGACTAAGTAGCAATACTTAGTCTATTTAATGTTAAATAATATCCATTATGTGGCTATACCACATTGTTATATCTAATCATCAGCTGATAAACATTAGGGTTCTTTTTACTTTTTAGCTATCATGAATAGTGTTGTTAATAACCTTTGTATATGTGGGTGAACACGTTTTCATTTATCCTGGGTGTATGGCTGAGTGGAATTGTTGAGTCATGTGGTAATTCTGTGTTTAAGTTCTTGAAGCAAATCAATTATTTTTCTTTAAAGACAGCTATGTCCATATTAATTCAAGAAGGGAGAGTTTGTTTTTAGGTTTGGTTTTACATGATGACAGAGACAAAGTTTTAAAATCTTTAAGCTAAAATTGCTTTGCTGTTGTCCCTGTCTGTTGATAATCTAGGACTGGTATTGCTGTTGGGATTGCATATTTTACTTGATGAAGCTGTATTTTAATCAATGGTGGCTGCTAAAATTCTCTGAAGTAAAATACCTAAAATAGGAAGCTGCAACAGTTCCTTTGCCCATTTGGAAATAAGACAACACTTTAAACAAGATTTTTCTGGGACGTTTTCTATAGAAGTCATTTTTTAAAAAAGAAAAATTGTTTTCCCAAAGGTTTCTAAGACTTTTTATTCATTTAAGGAAAATTAATGAATTATTTAAAAATGTGATTTTTTTTCTGAAAGAAAATTTGATGTTCTGGGAAAGATATCTATAGCTGCTTTACACCAGAACCCTAAAGTCTCTCTCTTTATTAGCTGCTGTATGTGTGTATCCAATTTGTGTGTGTCTTCACACTTATCTTCAAAACTATAAAATGCATCTTTCTTTCCATCTCTAGTCCATCAGGTACTTTTTTTTTTTTTTTTTTTTTTTTTTTTTTTTTTTTTTTTTTTTTTTTTTTTTTTTTTCAGAAAATTGCTACTATCGCTCCCCCTAAGATTTCTCCTTGACAGACTATACATTAACTGTGTATGTGCTGTACAGTGAATCACTATCCTAAGACTCCACTGAGATAATGAAAGAGATCACTGTAACTTCACTAGGACAGCAAGTATGCAGAAGACTATGTAAATGCAACTGCTATGCAAAATCGCCTGGGTTTAAAAATGTGCAAATTTGTATACACTTAAGTGTTATTCTTCACTTATAATATTTTGATTTTATTAAGTATCTTCATATGAATGAAAATGCGAACTTGCAAGTCTAGATAGCTGTGAGCCATGCACAACCACACTCCCCCACCTCCCAAGTTCTGTTTACTGCCTTACTCACCCACTTTGCGTCGGCAAATCATAGAAGCTAAATGCTCTCTGCTGCACTATTCCAAATCAAAGCTGAGATGAATAATGAACTTAATTTTCCATAAAGGCATTCTGTTTGGCATTTCAGCTAATAAGGTAAGCTAATGGCAATTCTGGGCTATAAAAAAAAGAAAGAAAATAGTCTCTTTGTGTTTGATTTCTATGCTAATCCATAATTTTCCTTTCAACTGCTAGAGTTAATTTCATGTTTCACAATGTCTGTGATTTTAGGATGAACGGTTTTATACCCCCAATGTAACCTTTTCCTTTGATTAGTTTGTTTATAGTACCAGAGGGGCTGAGAGAGGACATCAGCTTTTTAGTAAGAAAGGTGTCTATATAATAATACCTTTACCATCTTTAGTGGAAGGCGAATTTAGTTAAACAAAATATTTCCATGAAGACACACAAAATTATTTAAGCACTGAATTTTTAAATACCTTTAGTCTGGTATGTTGCAAATTGATATTGACTATACTGTAAAGAAAACAGAATACATACATCATGTTCGTTTCTGAGTCATTTGATTTCTAAGTACATGTTACTCTACTAGGGTAGGTAGTAATTTTCAATTGCTGAAATTATTCCATAGCTTCAGTTTAGGTGGGTTTATTTTGTAAGATTGTGTTTTTAAAATAGCATACCAGCAATGTGAATTTTCATTGCACTTTCTTGATTTACCATGTGTACAGTGATTTCAGTTCATGTGCTAAATATTCTTGTTTGTCCACTTAAGTTCATGGAATTAAAAATCATCTGACCTCTCTGAGACTTTCATTGCTACCTTGGCTACTTTATCTCACAAATAAGAAGTGATGAAACAATTACTAGTTTGACTTTGCTTTTTGTGATACAGCTATTCAGTGTTTAACATGGGAATTTTTATTTTAATTCGATTGTAACACAAATCCCTGAAGCTAGCAAAAATTTAGCAAGATGGAGGAGAAACATAACCTTTTCTTTTTTAGAAGAAAGACAAAAAATGAAGAATATAATTAAGATTTATGTTTTCTGGGCTTGCTGCTATATCACCTGAAAATCAGAGGCTCTGTTCTTTCAAAGTAGGTGACCTCAAAAGGTATTTCCATAGGACTGTTAAAATACAGCCAAAGTACATGGGAAATTTTAGAGAAATGAAAAGGGGATGTTTCTCCTAATTCTGCTGTTTTATCTTCCCTTTCTGTTTCCATATGTGGAAAATGAACCTTGGGAACCAGATTTTTTATTTTGTGAAAATCTTTAAACATTACAATCAGACTTTCATAGAAAGGGAAGACATCTTATCTCCCATCCCTCCTATTTAAATTGTTTACAGTGTCTTTCCTAGAAGTATAAATGGAATGCTATTTAAGCACAAGTATTTAGCAACTACTAATGGATTAGTTCTACTTGTATATCACCCATGTTCCACCTACAGAATTTAGGCATCGCTCTTAAAATGTCTCTAATTTAATAAACCTATGAGAAGTAGGAGTATGACACTTTAGTCTATCACCGTCCATTTTGAAGAACATCAGGACAGGCATATGTTACCTATTCATACTTTGAGGTTTTAAAATGTGTTCAATTTCATGGCTATTCTGTTTGTAGAACTCTGTTGAAAGTGTGGTGAATTGTTTTGTATTTATCAAGTGTTTTTTTCTTTTCCTCTTTCTCCTTTGCCTCTCACACCTCATCCCTCCAGACAATTGTTGGCTGCCTCAAGCATAGTTTTTTTTTTCCTTTAATTCTGACGTTTTTCCCATTTTCCTTCTCTCCAATATCATTAGTCCAGAATGTATGGACTACACTGTGCCTACCTTAAAACTTGAAAAAACAAAACAAATCAGAAAACAAACTTTTGTAACCACTATATTATTGTCTTCTACTTCCTGCCATTTGTACAATATTAGTACAATTGAAAATTTAAAAATGTGTGTCAGTATGGCTAGTGCATTCTTACTACCAAAAATCAACCTTATCATGAAAATATGTAAGGCTGCTTGACCAGCACCCTTTTCATTACTTGTTTTCCTGCAGTGCTCAGTCCACTCATGCTTCCAGATGAGATACCCATGTAAGGCATTTGTTATTTACAGATTCACATGTCAACATTCTATAGTCATAATGGAGGAAACCTAGAGAAAGCAGCAGTACCATCTGCCCTTTACACACAGACAGCAAAGACCACAGAGCAGCCATCACCTGAGGACAGTAGTGACTGAAACAGCAGCACTTTCACAGATGGCCCACCATCATAAGAAGTTCTTGGCACAATGGCAAGGAAGCCTGAGCAGAAGGCAGCAGACAGATTTGTTCCCAACACATTGAAGCCCATTCGTGGAGACAATCATAATTAAGAGGAAGAAAAGCAAAGATGAAAGAGGACTAAATTATCATTAGACTTATTATTATTAGAGTTACCTCATTTATGCTCACAGGCAAGAGGGCTCAGGAGTATCCAAGTTATAAAAATAAAAATATTGCTTAAAATCTGTCATGTGTTAAACTGGTCTCAGTATTTTCCCCACCAGCCTTTCTAACCCTTTAATAGCACATTCTTACAACCCAGAAACAGAGAGGACAACCAGTTACTTCTATATCACCATCATATCTCTAAGGTAGACTCATAAAAATCAGTTCAATAAGTGTATGAATGAACGGAAAAATCAACAAGTCCTATACATTTTGTTTCTATTCACTTCTCTCCATTACCTCTATCTATAAGAAATATCATTTCTTACTAAGATTATTATAAATTCCTCCTATGTGGTCTTCCTCTGATTTCCCCTCAGTTCAGTCCATTCTTTGTACTAAAGCCCAAATGATTTTTCTAAAATGCAAACAGAATCACTAACTCTTCTGCTGATAAATCCTTCAGTTGTTTCTCCTTACCCTCAGGACAAAATCCAGTCTCCTTGATGTTTCTTGTGACATAACCGGGGAACTTTTTCCTTGACAACTTCATGTATAACATTTCCTCTGCCCACTCTGCAATTTAGCCAAATTGATCTACTTTTAAGGTTATCCTTGGTGTCATGTCTGCCCAGGGTCTTTGCATGAGCTGCTTCCTCTTTTGTCTCTCCTATCCATCCAGCCCAAACTCCTCTCTTTCTTTGAACCTGCTTATCTCTTCTGAGATGGCACTTCCTCCAGGAAGCTCTCTCTAACTGGTCAAGGTTGAGTGCAGTACCCTCTCCCAATCTATTACCATAGCATTTATTTATTCCTGGTCATGCTTCTTCTGTTTGATATAGAGTATTGCCTATTTTACGAGCCTACCAGTTTCATGAAGGTAGATACCTGGCTCTGGCCATGATCAAGCACAGAGTAAACTCTGTCTGAATGCATGAATAAATATAGCTGGACTCTTTAATAAGTTTTATTACTCTTTACTTTGATGAGGTTATAGAAACTGAATGTGGTTCTTTTATACTCATTCCTGCAAAATACTGTGCTTAAGTGATTCACGTATATTCTTTAATTTTCATGTTTTTATTTCACCATAAATGACATTGATATTAAAGAACAGGCCTCAGTCTGTTTGATTCCAGGAACTTTCCATTCTCCACATGATCCACTGCCTCCTTAGAATGGAAGAAAATATTAATATTAAAAAACGAATAGTGATTCTAGAAAAATCCCTGATTTCTTACTGCCTGCCTGTTCATTTGCTTCCTGACCTCCTATAGTCTGTCCTGAGTGCATTTTTCCCTTATTGTTACGATTAAGTAGAAAAGTACCTTTTTTGTGCTGCAGTCTTTATTCTTGAGCTTTCTTCTACAGTCCCTATGTCTTTAGGAGTTTTCTGCCTTTCTTCTCTCTCCACAGTGAAAGTAGCTGGGCCTCACATTTCTGTTTTAATTCCATGGCCCTTTTCAGTGTAGATTTGTCTCCTGGTTTTGCTCTATGATTATCCTTTCTACAGTGCTTTTGCCTGAGTTCTGTTAGTCCCTAGTGTTCATCAGCCATAGTCTAAAGTCAGAATACTTAGGGGGCTTCCACCGGTTTTTAATGGGGAAGCAAATTGCTGCTTGTTACCACTTTATCTCTTAATTAGCAGAGCTCTCTGTGGAAGACATATAGAAATACAGCTAGAGAAGAGGCATATACACTTTCTGAAAAATGTTCCCTTTCATGTTGGCGGTGATAGTCCTCAGGTCCTTGTGATCCAAACCAGCACGCAGATAGACACAGCTGCAAAGAGTGAGAGACTATAGTGTTGTGCGAAGAGCAAAGATTTTAGAGTTGGACAGATGTAGGTTTGAATCCTCTTTCTACCATTTCGCTATATGATCTTAAGCAAGCCAACTAATTATTATGCAACTCAATTTCTTCATCTGTAAGACAAAGATAAAAATGATGCCCACCTTGTAAAATGATGCCTGGAGCAGAGTAAGTACTCACATAACCATGGTGATAATTTTGGTAGTACTGGCCTGTGGAACAATGGTTCCGAACTTGGCCACATTCTAATCCCGGGAAACTGAATTTTACCTTATTTGGCAAAGGTGATTTTATAGTTGTAATTAAATTAAGGATTTTAGCATTTTAAGGCTGTGCTGGATTATCCATATCTTCTTATAAAAGGAAACTGAAGGAGCCTGACCACAGAAAGTCATGTGACCACACCAGCAGGGAGAAATCTGCTGGTTTGAAGGAGGAAAGGGACTTGAGACAAAGAATGGAAGGAATGTAATTCTAGGAGGTAAAAAGGGAAGGAAAGTCCTAGAAGGTGGAAAGGCAAGGAAATAGATTCTCGACTACAGCTTTCAGAGAGAGTTCAGCCTGCTGCTTCCTGGTTTCAGCTCTGTGAACCAATTTTGTTCTCTGGCTTCCAGAACTGTAAGAGAATACATGTCAATTGTTTTTAAGCCACTACCTCTGTGATCCTTTGATACAGTAGCCATAGAAAGTGAATACAGTGGTGATACTTGGGGAAATGAAAGGTGAGTCCAATTGAGTTGATAAAGAGGAATATAATGTTAATTATGTTAATTAGAGAAAAGAGGTATTTGAAAGGCTGGTGTGTGTGGTGTGGAGAAGTCCTATAATTGTTAAAGGTGTGCCTGAATATGTGGCTAGAGACATTGCAGGCTGTGTACTAGAGAAAGTTCAGGAGGATTAAGTCAAAGGGAGCAGCCATTTGTGGGGATCGTAGGCATACTCAGGAGTGAGGTCTGGCAGGGAAGGGAGGTGAGGCATGGTGACTGAGGATGGCAAGTGACAGAGGTGGGTGGCTGACAGATGGTGGAATGCCCTATTCAGGAGAGAGGAACCAGTTCAGAAGGAAGGCTGGTCTGGGAATTTCTCTGGGCAAACAGGTCTGCTGAGGAAGTGAGGATGTACAGATTTAGAAAAGAGGATTTGTATCCCAGAAACTAAAGGAGTCATTTCTATTCTCCTCAGCTTAGTATTAGTAATTTGAAAAGACAGTCCAGGAGAAGAAATTCTTAAAAAGATTTCTTGTGCTTTAAACCAAGTTAAGATTATTAGCAAGAGACTGGATGTCTTCAACTTAATCTATTTCTGGCAATACCCAGAGAGGTCTAAGTCTGAAGTGAGTTTATTTCCATTGTTGTCTCCATGTATTATACATAATTTGGAATTTTCTATGGGCATATTGTCCCTTTCCATACGACCTTGCCTCCACATACACTGTTTCCTCTCCTGTAATTTCCTCTTCTCTTTTGCCCAGCTAGCCAAGTCTTGCCATTATTCAAGTCTCAAGTCAAATATAACCTCTTCAAACCAGGTTCCATGCTAATCATACTGCCTGTGTTAGTATTTTCACACTTCATTGTAACCACATTTGAATGCTGGTTGCTCCCTCCCCTCCTGTAAGTCCACCTCTCCCTGCAATAAACAGAAAGGTTCCAGGAGCAAATGCCAGTCTTTTGATACTTGGAACCTCTGTTCCCACAGTGCTTGGAATATATGAAGGACTCTATAAAAGGGAATGAGTGGATGAAATGATTCTTTTACATCCTGTGGACAGAACTCTCATGGAATAAAGAAAATAATAAAGTTCATGATCTCATGATCATGATTAATATCTAAAGAAAATAGTCCTACCCTGTTCTCTCAAAAGCAAGAAAACATATAGATAATAATACCAGAACTGCTGCCTGCACAGTGCAGGTGCTGATTCTCTGCCATCGATTATAAAGTTCATAGTTAATATCTGAGCTAGAATTTAAGAACAAGTTTTCTTTACTCCAATATCTAATTTGCCATCTTTTATGAAAAGCTTTTTTTTTTACATCAAGATAGGCTATAGAGGAGAATAACAACAAGCCATGTTAAATGGTTTTATTTATTTTATAATTTATTTTTGAGTATAATAAAACCACAGGTTGGTTTTTACCTATTGATTTCACAGTTGAGGGAAATATTTCTAAAAAGTCACAATTTTTTTCTTAAAGAAGATAAATGTGTTTGTGTTCAAAGCACAATTTATAAATGGATGCTACTATTATCTTATTACAAAAATAAATTGAAATGGTATTAGTAAAACAGGCTATGTTCACCTTTGGAATACAAATGATATATGACAATTATCAAGTCATTCATTATGTACCTCATCTGTTCACAAGCAGGCAGCTCAAAAAAGACCCACTTTCTATGCCCAAGTCTCGGAAACAGATTATAAACTACTATACTCTCAGTCTACATCTGATTGAAGTTCTTAGTAAATCTGAATTCATAGCTAACAAAAACTCTGAGAGTTTACCTATTCCTATTACTGTGAACAGAAAAAGTTGCAACTCACTAAATAGGGCACTTGTGGGGAAAGTGAATTCTGGGTTATTTTGCATTCTCAAAACAACTATAAACTATCTTTTTTTAAATCTTGTTATTTTGATGGTTTTGTTTATACAAAGGTTATATTTGTATAAAGTAGAAGATCAGGAGTGACCACTGTCTGATAAAATGAATGTATTTTCACCTTAATCACATACAGATAGAGTTGACATAGTCATGAGAGAAAATAGTTCCAATCACTTTTTGTCTAAATGTTCCATTTTTATAGAAGGTAAATAAATACTCAAAGTTATTGAGGGGGAAGCACTTATTCATTATAGTGGAGGTTTAAACATAAATGGAAAAGAAGAGGATAACATGTATGGATTCTAAAATCCTGTTACATCATGATATCCAACATCGGAAAGAAAATGAAAAGCCTGTCTTGAAAGCCTGTTTTGTCCCACCTCACAAAATCCGTTTTATTAACATACTTTCTTGCATGTAGCAGTTGGATCTAATGAGAGGCTAAATTTCGTCTTTGTACTATAGAAATTGATTTTTTTTTTTCCCTCCTGAGTTCTCCTATAGCCAGCCCCAGGGCCTCGGGAGTCTGCTTCCTAGTCCATCATTAGTATTTATCACTTTTATAGAATGCCACAGGGTCCTGAGAACTATACCTCACTATTCAGAAGAAAGCACAAATCCCTGCTCTTGCGGGGAGAGACCCAGACCATTGAAAGCTTTCACAGAATCTAAAATAAAGAAAATATGGTAGAGATGAAACTCTGTATCTGGTAGGAGGCTACTTAGGCTGCCTCTGAGAGGTAGGCTCCAAGGGGAGATGGGCGATTGTTGGTTGAGAATTCCTTCTCCCTCTTAATCCCATCTCCCACAGAAATGACTTCAGGACAACGGGCTCCACTGGGGCAGGAGCAGGTGGCGAGTCAGAAATGCAACAGTCAGGTATTTAAGTCACATAACAGGAGGGGCAATTAGTGCCATTCCTCCTCTCTGGGCAGACACCACTCATTGAAAATCTGTATGACAGCATTCAGGCAGGAGAATGCTTGACAAAGGAAGAAAGAGAATCGAATCCCTTTACTTTTACAAACACTCAGAGAAAACTCCTATCAAAACCAAGGATAAAAATGTTGCACAGTGAAGACATCACTGTGCCTTTACAGTCTGCTTTCCTCCTTCATATCACCTGATAAGTGCAAGTTCCCCCTAATGTGTGCTTTTTAATAAATAAGATCAGTAGGATTCTAAGATACTTGTGTTTTTCTGGGTGGGAATGTGATGCATTTGGTTTCACTTCCTTCTGGTACTACAACCCTTTGCCATCAGCAATGCATCCAAGACTGGAACACTGATTTTAATATTTCACACTTTAATTGACTATAGTTCCTGTATGTCTACTCAGCTTGATATTTGGGGTGACAGGATATTTTCAGTTCAACCTATTTTCATTCTCATCCTAGTCTCTGTGGAATTGTATGGCAGCAGTTTTAAGGCTGATATTAACTAGTTCTTATTTTTGGCAGCTTAGTATAAACATGATATAGATCTGTAAAATCAGGTAAAATAGCCTCAGTCATATTTATAGTCATTTTTGTAGTCGGTGCCTGCCACATAGCACTCCATTAATGGTAGATGAAAGACTGATGGGGAAGCACATAATTTGGAGGGTGAAAGAAGAGAAAACTCTCCATTTTCAACTGTAAGAGCACAGGGGGTAAATTTCCCACTCCCATCCCCCAACCCTACATCCCTACCCCACCCCCACCCAGGTTCCTCTTAGGCTGTTGGGCAAACAAATTCACATTAGGTTAGTATGACAAAAAGATACATACATATTACTTATTTATGGAGAAGCTACATGCTTGTAAAATTTAGAGTAAATGGACAGACTGAGGGGGTTCTTATTCTTGAATTAAGGCAACAGGAGATTGGAACATCAGGAGAGAGGTGGGGGACTCACATGAGCAGGAGAAGGTGACCATATCATAAAAATCAGGTGCCCTCGATGTTTGTCCTTCCATAAGACTAGCTTTTTCAATAAAAAGTTAGTTCTGGAGATAACCCTAAATCTGGGTGACCTTCATTCTTTAAGGTAGTGGTAACAGTTTTTCTTGAAAGTCCATAGGACCTCCACTGACCTCAGCTTCACATACCATAGTGACACCTATGGGAAAAGTCTCTCTGGGGCAGGCCAACACTTTCAGAACTCTTCAAAAACCTCTATCTAATCATGTTTAAGTTTTCATTAAATTAAGTACAATTACCAAAGAATAAAACTCAGCTGAGGTGCCCTATGCATCCAATGATTGTTATTAGTTCCGAAAGAGCTATAGTTTATATGTTAGAAAGGAGGTTTATTTATATAAATGCCTCATAACATGAAACCGGCCTCTCTTATATAATATAAACGGCAAATGTAGCATTTGAATTTTACTTCTTTCTCCAAAGGATATTTTTTAGACGCATCCACAAATGTCATCCCATCTATTTTTAAGTAGAGTGCTGCTGGATAAACAGCTGAATCGTCTAAACCCAGTAGGAAAATTCAAAGTTTAAATAAGCTATTTTATCTCATTGAAAATAAGTGGTGCAGACTGACACAGAACATATGGGTTTTTGCATAGTTACATGTAATTTTTTTAACTTTGAATATAAAATTCTAGCTCAAGCTGAAAAAATAGGAAAGCAAAATATATTTTTTAACAATAGTTCTTTAAATATTATAATCTGATTCCCCCACCCAGCTTTCATCAATTTCAATTAATATCTGTTCTTAGGTAGTATCTGTAGATTGAGATCATTTAAAGATGCTACAAATTTCCAAAAAATAGGCCTGTACCAGTTATAAAATTGTAGTCTTTGTATGGATTTCTTTTTTTAAATAAAAATAGATTTAGGATTTTTCCACCAAATTCATTTTTAATAAAATATTATATGTGTTAATTCTGAAAAAAAATATAAACAGTACAAAATGATAGAGTTATCAGTAAAAACCCACTGCTCCCCAGTCTCCCTGTTCCTACTTCCTAAAGATAACCATCACTGTTACCATTTTAACATTTCCTTCTGATAGTTTATGCACATATTCAAACATAAAAATATATGTGTGCTATGCACATATATATAGACATATTTTCTTTCTTTTTTTAACAAACTAGTGTCACACTGTAAATACTATTGAACACCTGGCACTTTTGCTTTATAATATATAGGTCCTCTTTCTATGTCAGTACATATATATCTACCTCATTCTTTTTAATAGCTATGAAATGCTTTGCTATGTGAAAGCTTTCATCCATTTAAGTAATATTTTATGCTCATCTAACATATGCCAGGCTCACTTCCAGACATGAAAAATACTCAATTGAAGAAAACAAAATCTTCATGAAAACACATTCTACTATATTTAATCAATGTCTGTTAAGGAACGAGTATGCTAACAATATCTAGTGAGCAGCGTTACTCACTAGTACATTCTGCAAACAAAACCAGAATGAACCACCTAGTTAATAAGTCTTTACACCAGTCTATCAGTTGAATACATTGCAGATATTGTTTTAAAATATGCAGCCTTTGAGTCAATGTGTTTTTCATAGCTTTGTTTCTTGAAAAATGGATTGTGAGGCGTGCTCTGGAGTAGTAGTTAAGTCAATTGCCTCTGAAGGATGCAAGCCACACACCCCTTGCATTTGTGTCTTGGGTTCAGTGTGGGAAACAGCAAATGTAAACAATAAACGGAGTAAAAATAAAAATACTTCTTCCTCCTAAAAAGAAAAAAAAGAATTGTTTCTCGTTGTTAATTAAATTAGTGCAATAATAGAATTTTTGCATTGAACTAAGCTATCAATATCCTCAGTTACCTAATAAAGATATTAAAATGTTATCTGAATTGAATCTTCCTGTACTAGACTATGGTAATCCTCCAAGAGAGAACCACATGAGATGCCCCAGCTTCTCTCTACTTTAATTGATCACATGTGCTAGAAACCTCTGATGTAATATATCTTGATACTCACATACCTCCTGGGAACTTTGGGTATCTCCTTTTGGTTTCTGTGCCACATGAGGACAAAAGGAAAAATGTCTTCTGAATTAAAAAAAGAACAAATAAATGTATTTCTCCATTCATAGAAAAGTACGCCTCTTGCAAAATTGGGTAGAAAAATCCATTGTTACATTTATTTGATTCCCATTCAGAAAACTATCTCTAAAAACCTACTGAGTGGGGAAATTGCTTATGAATTTCTCTTTCTTCAAAACCCGCATTTATTTATTACAACCGAAATCAGGTCAAAATTTACATCTAGAAGCACCAGGAATGAAAGTAGAAAAGAAATCCACCTTGTTAGGTGGGTGGTTGACAAGGAGGAGAGTGGCTTCAGCCCCTCTATCTGGGTGGTGGGTGGAAGAACTGCACCCCACTCCTGGCTCCCCAAGCCTCACAATGGCCTAACCACCTTCAGAACATAAACTCTGTTATTTAAGACTTCTCCCAGTGATATTAGAAACCTTTGACTGGTTTGACTAGAAACCAGAAAGCCACTTAATTTTTTTTCTGATTTAAGAACTATAGTCTCCTTAAAATAAAAACAAAAAAATGTTCCTTGTAGGCACTCTGACACAACAAACTCTTTATTTTGTTTTGTTTTTCTTTTGTAGTTGTCTAAATCTGACTCAGGGAAAAAGAAAACTCTTTCTTGTCAAATAGGATATTATACATGGAGCTTAACTGAACATTTTCTATTAATTCAGAATTTTTTACTGCGCACAAATAATTGCAAACTTGAGTAGGAGGTTAAGTGCCCACTCATCCAGCTGTAGTGAGGTGCCTATGAATTACAGAAAGCCAACATTGTTGCTAAGAAGTATGAATAGCTGAAGAATCCTATTCAGGGCATTTTGACTCATTACCAAGAACATAAAGGAAGAGACCCAAAAAGCTATCTCAAATGAAATATATCTGTATTGTTACTCATCATAGGTAGGTCACAATTTCCATTATAAGAAAAACTTCATAATTGAATATGAAATGTGAATATGTATTCACGTGTGTATGAGAGAGAAGGAATAGTAAAGACAGAATTCCTTTCAATATCAAGTGATAGAAGAAATAATGGCGTATACACACCTTTACCAAAAATTCTTCTACATTCAAAGAGAATCATTTATTATCCTGAATAAGATATTCATCCTTCATTACAGTTTTTACCATTAAAGGTTAGCATAATATATAAGGTTCATGATATAAAGCACAAGAATTGTGACACATACCTACGTTCATTAACTAATGCCATTTTTACTTCTCTATCAATATATTTCATTTGCACACATTGCTTGAGTGAAACAAAAATGGCAAGGACTTGACACAAAGTTTAAGTTACCAAAGACTGGGTTGGATTGCGGTTCTTTCATCCTCACACAAAAGCCACCTCCATATTTTGTCCTCTACATATTTATGTAGGGAGGGCAAAACAGTTTTACAAGTAGTTAACAAATGTTCATATGGATTCATCCTTTTGCTTTTCACTTTGTTGAGTTCAGTGGATGATTACAATATGGTGAAGCTGAAAGCATACAATTCCAAGAGAGAAGAGATCTCAATTGTAGTCCAGTTCTGCTACTTATTAGCAATAAATAAGCTATAATTTGCATTCTGAGAATCATATTGTTTATTTGCCACTGAAGGGGTTGACAGTTGTCCAAGAATTATATGAACAGATATTTATGTGAGGAAAAGGAATAAATTTGTTAAACTTGGTAATGTACTGTTTATTGTCAGACATCCTGACATCCTTAAGATGCTACTATGGATGGCAATTTTTTAATGGAGCAAGCAATACAGAACATCTCCCAATCTCTTCATCTTGAAACCTCTCCATGGAGCATCTCTAAGGATGAGTGATCCACAAAATATGCTTTGGAATACACTGTGTGAGATGAAATTTTAGGATTCTGCTTAGTTAATCCTACTACAATCTAGTTATGGAGTTCTCTGGATCTGGTGGAATACAGTTGAGCCAGCTATAATATGTAATTATGGTTTTCATTGACTTGTAGCTCTCTAGAATCCTACCAGTGCCTCTCCCCTGAACGCTAGTCATGTTCACTCCTCAACCTCATCACCATGATACCATAATCTGCCCCCACACAACTTCATGCAACTCTGACCTGTTCTGCTGAGGTCCCAACTGCCTGCCTACATTGGATGGTAGGTTTCTTCTTTGCCATTGGTGGAGGAAAATTCAAGAATGAAGTTTTCCATACTTATTTATCTACTGATTAATCAATCAAGGATAACTCAGATGATGTATTAAATGATTAGCTGTTTTATTTTCATTTACATTTTGATTCATCTTATCTTACTTGATACTCTGCTTGGAACTAGGAATACAGGCATGAATAAGACATGTCTCTGCCAGATAAATGACATCACCCCTCCTCTCAAGTTGCTAATAGCTTTTGGGAGAGACAGATTTGTAAACAGACGTTTTAAATCACGTCACAAATATTGCATGAGTAGTCTGTGTCAGTTGTTAGAGTAAATCTTAACTTTTTAAAGGGTAGTTCTGTATTTGTTTTATCATGGGAGCTCATTATGGAAAGCATCTTTTAGAATGTTAGAAGGGCTAAAATAAAGATCCGTTTCTGAAAATCCTCTTTATTCCAGGTAGTATGACGTTTGAGGGAACTAGACTTTCATGTTCTCTCTGCTAACAAGAAAAAAAAAATTCACAAATGCCTTCTTTACTCTTAAAGACTTGCCAATTAAATTGATATGCTAGGCAGTAGGTGCAAAGCCAGAACAGTAGAAACTCACTGTGCTATGGCTCTCATGGGCCTCCAAACAGCTGGTTAGGGAGATGGCATGTACATTTAAATCTTTGGCCCAAACAAGCTCCTGAGAAGAATGAAGGGAGTACATACAATTTATAATGAAAGAAAACCTGTCATCAAAAATGCTGTTGTGCCCTGTTTGTCCTGGAGTCTTTTACCCACTACCCTAAAAGCTGCATGTCACTGAAGATCCTCTCCCTGATGGTCCTATGTAGCCACCCAGGTCAGCAGAGTGTCCAGCTATGTAATCAGCTAGATGTCACCATGAAGGAATTTTGTAGGTATGGTTAATATCTACAGTCACTTGATTCTAATAAAGGCAGTTACCTTCAATGATGTGGGTGAGCCTCAATCAATCAGTTGAAAAGCCTAAGAGCAAAACTGAGCATCTCTGAGCAGAAGAAATTCTGCCTCAAGACTGTGGAGTCTGTGTTTCCAGTCTATCAGCCTGCCCAAGGGATTTCACACTTGTCACCCCCACAATAATGTGAGTCAATTCCTTTTTTAAAAAAGTCTATTTTTTCTATACTTATCTGAGAACCTTGACTGAACTTTGCCTCCAGAGATCCCCAAGTGCATTGACCTTCCTCACCCCCAAACCCTCTCACCCTCAAAATGTTTTGGAACCATTGCATGTTCCACCTGTTATTAAATATGCTGTAGAAGTCAGTCCTATGTGGGAACTTCACCATTTATGATATGATTTCTACGTGGAAATACCTTCTAGATTCTAAAAATCAAGTTTTTGTTTAATTAATTAATAGGTTTCTCCTCTCTCTCTCTCTCTCTCTCTCTCTCTCTCTCTCTCTCTCTCTCTCCAGTTGTGTCTGTATATATATATATATATATATATACATAGTTGTTATTGTTCTTTTTGTTATTATATATTCTTATAGTCAGTCCCTGGAGTATATGTTACTCGCATCATTTTGTGTTTAAGAAAACTGAGTTTAAAAGATGTTAAGGTAACTGGGCCAAAATCATATGTCTGGTAAGTAGTAGAGTCAAATTTCAACCCAGGTTTACCCACTTCTGACTCCATACTATATGCACTGCACCATGCTCCTTCCCTGTAAGTGAAAAATGCTTGATAAGAATGACATGGTGCATTACATTTTCTCCTGCACCTCTTATGTAGGTGTGCTAAATGGAGAAGGATTTAAACATTACCTCACGTTTACTGACGTCTTACTATGTGCCTGGCTCTTATTTTAAAGATTCTTTCAGTAAATATTTAGATTGAATTAAAAATCATTTCTATAGTTGGGCACTTTAAAATTCTAAAACATATTGTTGCTTATTGTTTTTGTCTTAGCACCATCTATTTTGATCATGGATATTTAACGGTTATTTTGCTCTGTGTTTAAATCATAGGTGTTTCATATTGACATCAAATCTATCATTTAGAATAAGAAAAATTATTCTAAAATAATAACAGCCTTTTAAAACTAATTTAGTTATTGAGTTAGTTTAATTTTTAAGTACTTTGAACCCCAACGCCCCTGGCCATCAGAGGTTGATCTAGAAGAGTATGAAAATATATTCAACCACCTGGCTGCCTGCTCTCACGTTAACATCTGATCACCCAATGGAGTCAAGCATTTCTCACCTTGGCCTCTGATCTCTGCCCTCTGACCTCTGATTCTTAGCTACCCTGTGACCTATTCAAAATGATTCCCTTGTCCAGTGTAATTCTGAAGATAGAGGGCTGTTAAGAAATATCTTCTGCAAGTACAATCAATAAAGATAACCAAGGGCCAGAGAGCTCAATTCAAGAACTATTACTTTACCATCTCAAAGCTATTCATCTAACAAACATGTATTAAACATTTACTTTACAGAAGGTACTTTGGGAGAAACAAAGATGAATAACTTTGTCTCTGTGATTAATAATGAATGTGGCAATGCCCTGTACTGGATGCATGAAAGCAGTGTTTTTCAAACCAGTAGTCTCCACTAATTAATGGTTAGTGAAATGATTTCAGTGGGTCACAAACAACATTACTTTTAATTAGGTAGAATACAGTAAAACAGAAAAGAAGATTGAGTGCAGGGCTTGCAGAGAGGTTAAACCTTTCTTTCAATTGTATATTTGCATATGTTGATTTCTAAAGTAGGATGTATTTCTTGCTGTGAAACAGAAGCAAAAACTTTTCAAAAGCTACTCCTTGAGAGAGAGAAAAAAAGAAAGAAATGAAAGCCTTGTGCTCCAAGAAGTTTACATCTTGCTGAGAAGATAAAACTAATTAATGGACAGCAGAACCCTTTGTATAGCAGCAGCTAATGATGAAGGAATAAAATGATCTCTATTGATTCAGTGTCCCAAATGGGATTAACACCAGGGAAAAATCACTGTGACTGTTAATTATTCCTTCCTCCTTGAAAAACTTTCTTTACTCTGCTTCCAGGACAGCATATCTTGTTGATACTTCTCAGATGGTCTTCTAGTTCCCTGTTAGCAACCTGTCTCCAGAGCTTGGATCAAGCTGAATGGGCACAGCTTTTGCGCCCCTTTTCTCTTCCATCAACCCTCATGTCTTAGGTCACCATTCATTTGAAGAGCTTTAAATACCATATGAATACCTCTTTTTTCTTTTTCCAGCTCAGATATCCAGGCTCCTATTCAACACCTTACTTCAATATTTCATGGGCATTTCAAATTTAACATGTCCCAAAATGAGCTCTTAATCTTTGTCCCCCAAACTGCAGCTCCCCTAGGCCTCCTCCTCTCAGCTAATGGGTACTCAGTCCTTCACATGATCAGGCCAGAAACCTCAGAGTCATCCTAGCCTCCTCTCTTTCTCTCAGTCCCTACATCCAAACAGATTTTTAAAAACCTATTATCTTCTACCAGTCCCCACTGCTACCTCCATTTCTCACCCTCAATTCCAGTCTGTTTGTTGCAATGAGCCGCATAACTCTGATTCCACTTTAACCCATTGTAGTCATTCTCAACTCAGTGATCTTTTGAACCTTTTCATGAAGACCTCCAATCTGTTCCCATCTCACCCTGTGAAAGCCATAGTCATTACAATGACCAGCAAAGGCCACATGATCTGAATGCCACACCCATCATCACTGAGCTCACCTTCTGCCTCCTCTTCCTCCACTCCACACACCTGGCCTCTGCAGGTCAGCACTTCAGGCTTATCTCCCTCAGGAATTCTTCCATTTTTGCCATGTGGGGCACTCTCCCTGCAGACCTCAGGGCTGACTTCCTCACCATCAGGATCTTCACTGAGGACCATGCTCTTTAGTAAGGCCTCTCACAGCCTCCCTCCTCAATGCATACTCTGCTCCCCTTTTCCTGCTTTCTTTTTCCCCAGAGTACATATCCCATTCTAACACATTTTACTGACTTTATTAATGTCTCTCTTCCTCCTTTCCCCATGAAGGAAGATATTGTTTCTGTTTATATATTTATATTTCCCCAGTACCTAAAGCAGCACCTTTTTCATAGTGATTATTTAATAAATATGAATTGAATGAATAAGTCAATGTTTTTGAAGCATTTTGAAAAAGTCACAATAGAAATGATATATTTAAAACTCTAACTACTAAAAGAATTGCATAATAAAGTTTGGCCGCAGGAATAAAGGCAAGCAGGCAGAAAAACAGAGGAGGAAAAAGCATCTTTATTTATTTATTTATTTTAGTTGTTCATACTGTTTGCTTCCTCCCAAGCCTAGGACTCAAACCCAGGTTTCTGTGGCTTCCTCCTTCAGAGTCAATTGACCTAACTGCTACTCCATCAGGGTGCATCCAAACTTAAATTGTAAGGGAAAAGATCCATATTCATAAGCGCTTCGAAAATATCTGTACCCTTTGTTTATTGTGTAATTAAAGAATTTTGCATACTAAAGAAAAACACCTATACTCATAAACATTTGGCAAGTAGTGAGACCTAATACCAAAATAGCTTTTATGAATACTTTTATATCTAGACCTTACTGACACCATGAGGAAGATCACTAATGTTATGCCCACATCTTTGATTCTGAGCACTAGAATTCTAATTGCTCCAGGGAATTCAGTTTCTAGACTTGCTGCTACAAACCACAGCGGACGTGGTGGGCAGATACCATCACACTAGTGACCACATTAATGGAAAAGTTTAATGACTCAGTTAACCATTGCCGGCCAGCAATTATGCTTCCAGTACCCTAGAAAGATACTAGAAAATAAAAGTTGTATTTAAAAGTAGGAAAGGGTTATATTTCAGTGTATATAGTCAATGGGAGTAAATATATTTACATGGACCTAAACATCTGTTGTGTTTATTTCATATTTTAGGATGTTTGTGTTCTTCCTTATATTTAAACTTGTAGTCAGTTTTAACTGCCAGATGATGGGTATTTTGTGGACATTAGTTTTTCATCTTTTGATTCTTCCAAGAGTCTAACCCTCACTACTTGTTACAGTTTTCAAATGTTATAGCATTGTATTGCCTAGCAACGCAATGCTTAAGTTTCATGTTTCATGGAAAATTTCTGTTATAAAGTTTTGAACCGTGTGAATAGCAGTGTGATACGATGGAAAACCACATAGAAATCTGATTGAGATACACCTTTCAATTCTGATTATGACTTACTATCTGTAGATTTTTGTGTAAGTTACTTGAAAACACTGTCTCAATGTTCTCATCTTTGCAATGTAATTAAGAACATTTTTTTTTGTATTATCTACAAGAATGCTTATGTATTTGTCAACAGTTTCTAAGGCTATTTGTTTTCCTAGTATAGTACTGAATGAGTGAAGACTATCTCTGTCCTAGAATTCATACCAAAAGTCCAGAGATGCTTTCTGGCTGAACACAGTCAGCCCTACAAAACAGTGAGCTGGGGAATGTGATGTGCTAATTGACTGAGCCCAATCCCTGTCTTCTTCCTAAAGCCATGCTCTTCCAGAGGGTGGAAGAAAGCAAAATCACAAGGATGAGATTACAAACAATTGGAGGTGGAATTTGGGTAGCAAAACCCACAAACGACTAATACCATCAAAACATAAGTGGACAATAACATTTATTTTTCTACCATAACCCCACATTGTACTAGAATGTACTATCTTAATGACTGTTTCTTTATGTGGTGTCCTCTTCTGATGTCAGCCTTTGTCTCTAGAACATTTTCCAAGAGATCCCACACATCCATGATCCTTGCCCCTCTGCTTCTCCTGCAATTCCATTTCTTAGTGGTGTCCTCGCACTTCACACACATGCATTCACCTCCTAAGGGACAATTTTACCAAGAAAAGGGATTCATAAGAACAAACTCAAACACCATAGATAATTCAGAAGTACTGAAATTTAATACAAAACTCGGTTTGACTTGCTTTAAAGTTATTTTTAGTGTTTTCCTTCATCCATCCCCCAGATTAGCCCGATCCATTTAAAACTTGTCAACCCCTTTGAGATCAGGGATTGTGCTTTATAAAATATTTTTGGTGTATTTGTCTGGCATCTGCTATGGTGCCAGGTACCCTGTAGGTACCTATAAATGTTCAGGGGTGGGAATAATTCTTCAGGATCCCCGATGAGAGAATCACAATTTAATAGCTCTCTTTACATAAAGTTCTATTCAAGTGTGTTCAATTATGATTTTTGAGGGAGAGGTGGCAAAGATTATGGGCCCTATTTTAAAAGAGGTAAGTATTTACCCTTGTCCTTAAAAGGTAATTTTTAAGCAATCTGAAACAAATTGAGTTTTACACCAGCTTTGGGCTTCAAGGGGAGTTAGAAAGGATGGTTGCCAGCGAAATCTGACTGGAAAACACCAATCAGGTCTTGGGGTCTGCACTTTGAGTAATTGTAATTTTCCTATTCTTGCTCTTTTTTTTCTGCTTTTGCTATGAGAAGAGCAAACTAAAAAGGCTACAGGGACATTTATGCCAAGTCGCATTTGTCAAGTTGAAAGCTGTGTGGAGCAGAAAAGCAGTTCTCCCAGCTGCAAAGAAGATGCAAAGGAGCCGAGTGAGTAGGGAATCTGAGAGCTCACTAAAAGTGCTTAGAAGGCCAACACATTAAAGACATTTCTCTAAAAGGTTGTAGGCAGGAGCTTGAAATACAGGGTGATGCCTTCTTGCAAATACTATAAAAACCATCAGAATGTGTGGTGATCCCCAAAATCACCCTTGAAAGGTCTGGTTGTCCTGCAACTTTTCTGATTCCCCCCAAATCTGTCCATTTGTGTTTCAGCAGTAACTGGGGAGCCAGGAAATGTGAGACAGTAAATACTATTTTGTTTCATAATTAATTATTTACTGTTTTAAAATCCTCTTTAGCAGTGCAAACAAATTAGTGACAAGATAATATTCATACTTATTTCAATAGTTAAATTTTGTTTAAAAATACAGTTGAGTGGGAAGATGCCCTTTCTTTTTAGTTTTTTGTTCACTCACTCAAAGAACATACGTTCATCAGAGAGGATATTATTAAAAGCTCTGGTGTCAGATAAATGAAGACTTCACTCATTTTTAAGACCTTCATCAAGTCACTTCAGTTTTCTGAGTCTCAGTTTTGCAGCAGTAAGATGGACACAGTAATGCTATGCTAGTCTATCACATAGAATTTCTGGAAGTATTAAGATAGAGTAACATAGGTATCATTTCCAGGCCTTTGAGATTATTCCATAAATATCAGCTCTCTTGCACACCTCTCATAAATACTGTCTTTATTCCTCATATTTATCCTTTGGCATCAACTTCAGGACAGACCAGCTAGGTGGACATCACTTACCCATAGTCATCCCGGTTGCTTGCATTTAAATACTCTATACTAGGGAAAAATCAACAGCTGCTGAGAGGTAGCCTTGCTAATCTATACACATTATTGATCCTGCCATTTGAATCACCTTGCTATAATATTGTCTTTATTTCTAACTTATCAATCAAATATGTAAGTTGCTTCTCCCAGCTGTGGTTCCTGATAAAATAAAACTTGGCTTTATACACCACCTCAGCAGAAGTTCATGAATTTTCTTCCCAAATCTCTGCAATCCAGACCTATTCATAGAATTGCACTGGCTTACCCTGGTATATTGGTATATTTCAGAACACATGCTCCATTCCAGTTGTCCCGGCTTTCTAAGTTCTGCATTCCTTTTGTGGCTCTCAGATTTCCCAAAATCTCACACATTTTCATTACGCCAAACCTCACCATTCAACTTCCCATCCTGAGATATTCCCTCTCAGGGAGTCACTCAAACATGGCTTCACCTCCCAGCCATCTTCTCTCAGACCATCATTGACACAGAATGTCTGACTCTATTACATTTAGTTATAATGCAATGAATGTAGGCCGCCCAGAGTGGGGTCTCAAAACACTTCTGCTTTGGAAAAACCTTTTAAAAGTAAGACTTCCCATGTCTGAAAGTGTTTCTTATAACTTCATTTCAAGGCATGTGATCCTTTACTTGTCTATCAATTTGTTTCCTCTAAACAAACCTTACAACCTTATGAAGCTGTTTTCTAATCTGAAACATGTTCTTTAGATAATCATAAAATAACAATTGTTACTCACAAGTTAGCCAAAATCTAACTATTGGAAGAAAAATTTCCCTGAACTATGAATGGCATGGGCAGTGTCACCTTGGACTAGTTTCTAACTTCTGTACAACTCAATATCTTTATTTGACAAGTGGAGATTATATGTATTTTTCTTACTTATCTTTAAGGTACTTGTAAGAATCATGAGACATTACATGAACTTAATGTCTTTTGCAAAAGAATGACACAGATGAATGCTCCTTATTATTAATTTGGCGATAAGAAATAAGTTCTATAATTACTGTCCCAGAATACAACCATTTTTGTTCTTATTTTCATACATATTCTTTTAAAAGGTGTTTGATTGATTCTAAGATGGCCCACATAGTTCACACTCTAGCATCTTTAATATTGGCTGTACCATATAATCTTTGAAGTGTCAGAGTTTAATTGGTGGCATTCATGCCTTTCTTTAGTGATACAAAAAATATTGAGGAGGTTGAATTTTACCTTAGATTCATCAAATGTGATATTTTTATCTTAGAAGAAAGCTAATGAAGGATAAAAGAGCACCTAGCTATTCAAGATGGAACTTCATTGATCAAGGGGGAAGAGGACACTCCCCCAAATTAGCAAAGTATTTGATTCAAGGAATTATTTGGATTATATCACTTTCAAAGGTTCCCTATGAGAAAAACTTTTTAAAGGACCCCCTAATTCATTGCAGGGTTAGCTCCCAGGGCTTCTAGATTACTGTGAATCTCTGTCCTCTGAGTTTGGGGAAATCTAAATGGAAACAACAAAAACAAACCAAAAAAAAAAAGTTGGCCACAGCAGAATAGTCCACTTCCAAAGAGTCTAAAAGAGAAATAAATGTGTTTTTTATACCCATGGGATAATTTAGGAGAGCCAGTTTATTACCATAAAAGATGTACATGTGTGTGAAATTTTTTCATTTTTATTTTAATTTTTATCATTTTTAACTGAAATAACATATGTTTCTGGTATGTACCATTTTAAATCAACAGCAAATAGTAAATTCACCATAAAATATGTAATTCTGTCTTTCACAATAAATGTAACCCCTTTAACCTGATTTACCCACCCCCACCCTCATCCTTTCCCCCTTACCATCTGGTAACCACCAATTTGATCTTAAAGATTAAATATTTATTTTTGTTTTATTTCATTCATTTGTTTGATTTCTCTATATATACCACTCTGTGCAACAATATAGATGGACCTAGAGGGTATTATGCTGAGTGAAATGTCCAAAAAAGAAACACAGCATATGATTTATATTCTATGTACATATATATATATATATCACATCTATATTCCATTTGCATTTATATTCTTGTGCTATAATATCTTTTAATGAATAAAAGGATATTAGCTAAAATGCCACTGCTTTTTGTTTGTTTTATTAAAGGAAAAATGCAGGAAGGAATGAAGGTGAGCAGAGACAGGCAGGTAGGAAGAGAAATGTGGAAGAATCACTATTTTATTTTAGTTGTTCATCTTGGTTGTTCCCCCAAGTCCCCAAGACACAAACCCTGGTCCCTGGGATGTATGTGGACTGTGCCAGCTGAAGGCAGCTGACTAAACTGCTACTCCACCAAAGTGGTCCAATGCTACTGATTTTTAATCCCCATATTTATGGCTGGCCATACTTAAAAAGTAGCCATAACGAGACAGGTTTTCAACCTTTATTCTCACCTTTGTATAATGCTTTGAAGCTCACAAATGGTATTCACACACATTATACATCTATTATCATTACTATTTTACAGATGAAAACACTGAATCACCAGGGTAAAATGATGTATCCAGGGTTACAAGTGAGAGCAAAGTCAGTGTTGGAATTCACTCATTTGGTGTCGAATGGACTCAGAAACCTGTTCTGTTACTGGCACCGCACAAAGCCCTAGAAATAGCAAGGCAAACAGTAAGAAGTGTATCCCTCTTTACATTCTCCAGCCTCTGCTGCCTGTGTGATTACAGCTGCAGAGAGCAGAGCTTCCATGCAGCCTCAGCCTGCCTGCCTCCCGCTGCTCACCAGGCCATCCTCACCCACCTGGAGCACATGGGTCTGTGGTCAAGGTTTCTTTAAACAAAAATCTTCTAGTACAAAAATTGTCCCTGCAGAGCTTTCTTTCCCCCTAAGGTTTCTTCTTTGTAAACCAGAAGGAGACATTTGATATGCACTAGGAAGCCAGTTAAGCTCCTGGTGTCCCCGTTCTTAGTCCTGCAGACTAAAGTACCCAGGACAGAGAGCTGTGGAGTCTTTCCTGGTGGGAATTCTCAACTTAAAATGATGGACATAGGGAGCGTAATTGAAATTTGGATTGTTTGCTTAATATATTTCAACTATTTCTGCCTCTCTATGGCCAAATGAAATCAAAAGCAGCATTAGAGTTCTTAGTAAGCCGATGTCTGCTACGCCCTGGTGGTCTCGCTAGTCCCCTACATTCCAAGATCATGGGTCAAGATCTGGGGCTCGGGGTGATGGCCAAGATGAGCAACTAAGTAAAATTTTAAAAATGTTCCTTCCTCCTCTGTCTTCCTGCCTGCCTGCCTACTAACTGTCATTCCTGCCTGTGCCTTTCTTTTTGTTTTAATTTTTAAAAAATAGAAAAAGACAGTCAGTGTCTTCATCAGGGAGGGTGTGTATGCTCGGTAATGTGCTGAGATCTGTGAGTAACAAACACTCCCATAAAACCAGCCTTCACTGAGCATTTCTTACGTGCTTGTGGGCATTACCTTTTTTACCCAGACACAGAAAACAGACAAGGAAAGGGCAGCTCAGAGAAACTAATTAATTTAACAAAGAATGTACTTCATTCCAGCAGGAATTCAAACCTAGGTCGTCTTGTTGCAGAGCCTACATTATTAACCCTTCAGCGACACTGCTTTCCTCAATTCCAGTGATCTTACCAGTAGGGGTGAGATGACAGAGGGACACAGAAGGCAAGCAGTGTATGTAAATGTGTTGTATGATTATGCAGACTAAGTGCTCAGAAGGAACACGTGGATCAGGGTTGGGGTCAGCCTCTCTCCATCACTATACAACTCTGAACTGTGACTCAGTTCTAAGAAATGACAAGTGTTTGCATCATCTGTGACCTTCAGCCATACCAACGTAATGTACAAGATGTAATTACTGAACCAGTAATGAGTTTCTAAACATGATCATGTCTGTGCAGTGAGTCACCTGCCAATGGAAGGAAAATAAAACTATTCTCGACTCCTAAAAAAAAAATCTCCATTGTTGCTATGGTGATTTTGATGCTTTTTAGTTAAGAAAGTAAAATTGTAACTAAATGTTATTATCACGATCAGTAAATGACAAATAGATCAGATGTGATGGTTTCTGAAGGTATCATGGAACTATGATTGGTTCCACAGATCATAACCAAGAGAGAGACAGCATCAGACAGATTCAGCAGCCAGGACCCAGGAACTATTATTGGGTTGGACTCTGTTCTTTTCTATCTGGAACTTTGGGCGAGTCACACCCTCAAGTTTCCTCATTTGTAAAATGGGTATAATGATAATACTACCTCCCAGCTGTGTAGACTGAATGTGTTAGCGTTTATAAGCGTTTAGAGCAGAACATAAATGTAGGAAACATGTTTAAAGTTTGTTTAATAAAATAAGCTGAGGTTTAATCTAATTTTATTAGTAGTTTTCACAATCAGATTCTACAAATCACTGTTTTCAGGTTAGTGTAAGTATCCCTTCGATGTGGTTTTTCTAACCACATATGCTTTCAAATGATCTAAATTCCAAACTTAAGGGGGCAAGAATAGTGCTTTTTTTTTAGTGGAACATCTATGCTCACTCCTAAGAAACAATAACATTGGAAATCTGTATTTGATATGTGTATGTCTCGTTGTGGGCAATTTCCTGAATAATTTAGATTTAAAATTAATATGTTATTCATCATGAAGTTTAGAGTAAGTAAATTCCAATCTTTGGAGTTAAACCAAAGTGCTTTGAATTCCAGTGCTGTTATGGGTTCTTTCTCTAGCTATGTGGTTTTGGCAAATTTCTTAAGTTCTCTAGGAAACTCCTCACCTGAGACATACAGGGAAAAAGCACAGAGTCATGTTTATTAAAGAAGGTTCTGTAAGCAACTTGCTTAGCATAGTTAAATGCCAATAATGAAGCACCGTATTATTTAATGAATAGTCAATAAATAGTTAGCATCAAAGCATCAAATACCTTCTTACCTTCTCATTACAAACCTGGCCAGTTCCAGGTTACCCCTGGGATCCTTCTTCTCCATTGTCACTACTGATGACTACTGGTTCTAATAGCTCTCTAGTGCATGTTCCACCTATGAAAATATGCCTGAAACTTGTTAATATGTTGATTTTAAACTCCTCTGAAGTTTATTTATACTTTGTATTTTCCTCTCTGTTATAAGCAAATTGAGGGTAAGAACCAGCCTCCCCCTTTTTTTGACCTATTTTAATTAAGTACTCTATAGCATTCTGTATACTGTACACAGTTACTTCTTAATGAATAAAATAGAGTGATCATTACGCATTTCTTTGCTCAAATAGAGGAAGAATGTGATCTTAGGCTGAGTCTGTGTTGAAGTAGAAAATCTAAGATAACTGAAGAGAAAGTTAAAAAAAAATTAGTGTAGTGTTGTACTGTACTGAATTCAGAATAAATGGTTTTAGTAAGAAAAAAGAGCATTGTACTTAAAACATTATTTTGTGTATTACCCACAAATAGGAATTTAGAATAGGAAAAGAATAATTCAGATAAGTAGTAGTTACACAAGGTAAGTAGAGATATTCTTAAGCCGTGGTAGTGAAGATGGTGGTGATAATGGTAGTGGGTGGGTGGTGGTAGGTAGGTGGGTGTGTATAGAGGCCAATAAAAATTTAAATAAAAAAATACAACTAGCATTCATGAGAAGATCATTAGAAAAATTTAAAGTGTACTCTAAGAAGATCTATGAAGGCTAAATTCACATTGAGAGGCTCAGGAGGAATAGGTGATTGGGAATTCAATGCAGCTATATGTGAACCAAAGGTTGGCTATAAGATAGTTTAAGTGGAAGGTATAGGGGAGATATTGATAAAATAGAAACATTTTCATTTTAAATTACCATTGAAAACAAATTACTGAAAAGTTCAAATAAACTACCCTGCTTTCCTATGGCATCCTTATACCTGATTCAATTGTTATCAGCATGAGAAACTTAAGATGTATAACTGAATCAGATCAAATAATTTTAATTTTTCTAGTATGCAAGTTGTTTTAAAGATTGAGACATGGATTTTCAAAAACTTAATATATTTTCAACCTGATTATTATAAAACACTGTATTGAAACTTTAATGTCTAAAGTTTTAGGTAATTATTTGTATTAGCCATAATCAGGGTTATACCCCCCAAAAAAAGAAAATAAAAATGTAGGATTTCACAAACAAATAAATGATCTGTTTTATACCTAAATAGGTTCCTCAAGATGACTGGTCAGGGTACACCCCTCGAGGTAAAGATGATGAAATTCCATGCCGAAGAATGCGGAGTGGCAGCTATATCAAGGCCATGGGGGACGAAGACAGCGGCGACTCAGACACAAGTCCCAAACCTTCTCCCAAAGTTGCTGCACGAAGAGAAAGTTACCTCAAGGCAACTCAACCATCCCTTACAGAACTCACCACACTCAAGTACGTGTTTACAGCACTATACTTCTGATAGTCTAATTCCTTGTCTTATCACCTAGTATTAGTCTGTGTGACTCTTAGAATGAGTGAGGTAGAAAACCTCCTACATGTAGAACATCCTAAAGTGTGATGCACTGATTGATGTATTGATTTTGACCTTGGGTCTGACTTGTATAACTTGGTGCCTTCAAAGCCATGGGAATTCATATCATAAGCTGAACCTCCTAACTTCCAAAAAAAAGTTTGAGACAATCCTGAATGGCTTTTGAAAAGATAAAGATTTCTGGTCAAAAATAAGATCTATGTATCCCAAGTCTTGACATTTAATCACTGAATCTGTAGGTTATCCATAAAAGGTCTTTCTTGAAAGACCCTTGAATTTTTAAGATAATTAAATAATACGGCAGAGCAGATTATCTTGGCGAAGGTTCTGCAATGTGACTGTGCTTAAAAATCAGGCGACATGCAAAGGTTTTTGATGGATGCTGTTAAATTTAGACACTCAGTACGTATTTTAAATAAAAGACCTTAAGGATCCTTGTTTGTTTTAAAAATATGATTATAAGTAATCCTTACCTATGTTGTGCTATTTGTGAACCAAAAAACATCATTATAAATGAAACAGCTGAAATTGATCAATTTAAGCTAGACCTGATTTCTTTTTTTTTTTTTTATGGAGAATAAATCAAAGCCTTGGAAAATATCATCATATGGATTTTCATTTGATCTGAAGTATCTGTTATAAATAATTAGCACTTTACGTGCCTTTGATTCCATATTTTGAGGAAGATAATTACTACTCATATATTTATATTATATAACAAAATTAAAGTATTAAAATATAAAATAAAACAGAGAAAAGACCAAAACCATAAAGTTAAGGAAAACAAATTGTCATTAACCTAGAATGCTGAAAAACAACTGACTAATCTATGATAAAAAGTTATTTAAATAGCAAATGTAATTACATTTGAAAGAAGTCAATAGTCTCATCATAATTTTTTTCCAAGGGATCATGTGCAATTACTCTGGATCGTTTCAATCAAAAATTGATACCAATGACAGTAAAACCAGAACCAGAAAAAGTAAACCAGAAAAAGTAAACCAGAAAAAGAAGCTCTTCTTCCTTTCCTTCAATGTCCAGTTGCCTTCTTTTTTGCCTTTATTACTGCATGCATTAATTTCCTAAGGCTGCTACAAAGCATCACAAACTGTGTGGCATCTTAGTTCTGGAATCTGGAAGTCTGAAATCAAGACTTGTAACATTCCTGAAACCTGTAGAAAATAATCCTCCTTCCCCTCTTCCTAGCTTCTGGCGGCAGCCAGCAATCCTTGGTACTTTCAGTTGCAACTACATCACTTTGACGCCTGCCTCTGTCATCATAGAGGAAGACTTCCCACTTCTATGAGTTCACAAAAATGTCTTCTTATGACATTAGTCATATGGGATTAGAACACTACCAAATGACCTCATGTTAATTTGATTAAATCTGCTGTAAAGACCCTATTTCTAAGTAAGGTTGTGTTCACAGGTTCAACATTATCGATGTGGGGAACACAGTTCAGTCTATTATACTGCCACACAAGGTAAAAGTTGATGATAGACATGAAAACTAGAAATAGATCTACATTGTACTTTGGCACACCTCACAGAGGCTCATAAAATTAAGTATAACCTATATGAGAAGAACTAGAGTTTTAATAAAGGCAGTAGGTCAAGGTGGTATGAAAGGAAGGAGGCCAAGGACCCTTCTGGCAAATATCATTTATGTATTTTAAGATATCTCTCCACTAAAGACAGTAATAGGTAGTCACAGTCCCATAAGAAGCAAAAGAGGGGTACTTTGGAGAAGAAAGTCACCTAGATCATCAAGATCTTAGTTTAGTCTCCTCATATGTAAACCAAAATGTAGGACTCCATAACCTCTAGAGCCTTTACATGCCTAAATACCCATTTCATTTACCCATCAGGACATGTTTGTCACTTCAGCTGAGTGACACTTTGAGTCTTGAGTAATGAGATACAGTTACTGCTACTTCTCACAGTAGTACCAGGTATGAGAAGAACAGAAAGAAGCAGAGTTACAAGGAAGTTGAGGAGAATGCTCTGCAGCATCTGATAATAGGCATGGAAGCAAGAATCGGGTTCACAATTATGCCTTGGGAATGCTCTCCCCATAGCAACAGGACTGTGGGAAATCTGCTCTGCAATTTTGGGGCTCTTTTTTTTTTTTCCTTTTTTTTTTTTTTAATTTTTATGCATTTGACCATTGGTTATTTCCTTGGTCCCAGGTCTTGAACTAGAGACATTGGGATGTGTGTGGACAGCACCCAGTTTAAGCCACTAGGTCACCAGAGCACACCCTCATTTTCTTTTTTTCTAACTGAGATATAATTGATCTAGAGCATTAGTTTCATATGTATAATATGGTTCAATAATTACATATACTGTGAAGTAATCACCACAAAGTCTGCTTACACAGACTTCCCCATACATAGTTATATTTTTTTTCTTGTGAGGACAATTTTTAAGATCTCCTCTCTTAGCAACTTTCAAATAATTAATACAATATAAATACCTATAGTCACCATGCTTACATTCCAGGACATATTTATAACTGAAAATTCTGTAACTTTTGATACCCTTCCTCTATACTCTGAATCTCTGAGGAATTTCTTCTTCATTTGCCTGCTACATAAAATTATCTTTCTCTAGTGTCCTGGATACTATTTTTTAAAACCATCAAATATCTTTTACCGCTCAGAAATTTTAAGAGCAGAACTCTTAAACTCTTAAGAGAAGAAAACACAATAAGTGGCTAAACTAATGGTAGAGAGGGAGCACTGCTTCAGACAGTGAAATCTGTCATTTAGTTGAGAGTAACAGTTAATAACTGATGTTTTATTCCTCCAAACATATGAAAATCCAAAATGTTAATTTATTAAGGGACACCTAGTAGTTGGGAAACTTCAGTGGATTTTACAAAGTCATATTTATTGCTCTTTACTCTTCAGCTGGCAAGACAACATTTCACCATCACTCAACTATATCCTTCTTTGCTGTTCTGCCATCCCATTCTAACTTATCTCATAATTCTGCTCATTTCCATTTGTTTCCCCCTCACCTTTTTTAAGAGGTACATTCCTCATCACAGTCTACATATTAAGCTTCTGTCATTCTCAACTACATATGATGATTAATGACTTCTAGTTTAATGAAACTTAAGGAGGCACACAAGAGGAAAAAATACACATGGAGGAAAAATGCAGTATGACGTGACTCATAATCATTGCTGTCTTTTATTCCTTGGTGATGTTTTGACTGGAGATTATTTTTTATGAAGTTTTAAATATTAAGTCCCTCATAAGAAAAAAGATCCTGTCTTCTGGAATTCTAGTCCCCCAAAAAAAGAAAACTATATTTTTATCCCTACTTCTTTGACATTTAAGTGAGTTTTTTTCCCTCCTTCCTCCTCAGCAATTCACAGCTTTAGGGATGAATCATAGCCATGAACCAAGATAACTAAAATTAACCAAGTGAGATTGGGGCAGCATTTTGTTTGAGGTTTTCAACTCCCATCTTTCCTCAGAAATGTTGGAGAGAAGGCACTCCTACACTTTCTTACATTCTCTTATTCTGTTTTCCAGAGGCATCTTGAGGGTTTATTTCTGAGGTTAGTTTTCATTATTTAATGTGAGTTACTGTGACTTCAGACATATAAAGCCTAAGATCAGTTTTGCACATTCTAGAATCAGAGATAGTTTAGAATAGTGAAATCCTTATTTGGACTGAAAAACTCCTGTAATACTCCTGAGGACCATTATTTCTCTCACTCTGTTTTCTCCTTCCACAGCTCATAACAAATCACTTCACCACTAGTTCTTCCTTCTTCCTTTGTTACTAGCCAATAGTAAAGTTGAAATGACTTACTACCCAAGAATACTAGCATTTTCAAAAAGAACTGAATATTAATAGTAAATGTTCAAACAAGTACGGGAGAGGTTTAAGGGCCAGGGTTCACTCAAAGTGTGGTGCCACAATTTGGCTCTGATAAAGGATTTTAAGTCCTTTACTTAAATATGCTATAATATGCTATTTATTCTAGAATGGAGACTACTGCCTGCTACCATGATTGATTAAAGCCATTTCCAAATCCCATCTTGGACTTGTTTTTTTTAGTATACTGTAGAAAGAACTTTTTAAAAATAACATTAAGTAAGCTGTCATTTAAAAATTTCTTAAGTTAAATTCAAATGTCCACTAATCCTAGTCAATTAACAATTTAAAATTTCATCCAGACGCTAAGAAAAAATTTCTCCTGGAAGAAATCCTCAGTCTCAAATATTATATAGACTTTGAAATGCCTCTGAAAATGGCAAAAAGGGTCCCTGGCTTCTATGCACAATGTTTGGCTCTGGAGAGGATCAGTCACAGCAAGTGGCCATTTTGATAAAGTATCTAACAAGAGGCTTCAGATAGATTTGTTTTCGATCCTTAATGCCTTAAAGGAAGATTACTTTTTTTTCCAGTGTGGTAAATTCCCTTATCTTCATTCTTTCCCTAAACCTGAGCCTTTTAAAAGAATAATAAATTGGTAAAGTACTAGGTAACTGTGGCATTTGGCACCTAGTTTAACATTGAAACTTGCCAGTTAAATGAGAGGCTTGGTCTCTTAGATTGGATGGCACATAAATGGCTCCCACATAGCAGTCCTCGCCCCAAATTCACGGCCAATTTGCGGATCCCAGCACCCTTCTCACTGAGCACAAACTGTCTCAACAAAGCATTCTAGCTATCACTTCTTAATGGCCAGCAATACCACAGGGTACATCCCTCATCTACATGGTCTCTATCATTGGAAGGAAGAGGTGCAGAAGAACTGGCAGTTCACATATTAGTGAGAAATGGAAGTGGATTGATAAAATAATTTTAAGAGATAGATGGGGTATTCTCCTTCAAGTTTATTCCATGGAATTAAAATGAGTTAATTCTACATCGGGAACTCAAAACTGTAGCCTCTTGCTGGAGTCTCTTTCTTAAGTTATTTTTGTATAAATGTCTTTCTCCCTTTTTTCTCTCTAGACACACTATGTCCTCTGCTGGTTCCTCACATTCCCCACAGCTCTCCTACCCACCTACAGTTCCGCATGTTCCGTCTCTTCCCAGAAAAAGGAGGGGGCTTAGGAGATGAAGATGGGAACATCACGATTTTTTTCTAAAGATATGAACCATACTTAAGAACATACCAATATATATCTTTGCCCTTGGTAGTATTGATTACCTCCTTTCCCCGCCTACTCTACCAGTCCTCACCTTCCTGCCCCTTGGTATTGTATCATATGCAAAATGAAACAACCCAAAGCTACAAAATTGTGGATTTGCATCTTCAGTGATGCAAACTCTGAGTAGTTTCACCTTCTTCCCTCACCATATTATCCTGTATTCTCCCAGCCACCCCCAACTTCCAAAATTATAAGAAATGAAAAAAGTTTAAAAGAGGGACAATCATTTACATGCTCATTGACAAATTATCTAAATATCTTTCAAACTCCCCCCATTAAGAAAAAAAAAAAGTCCAGTTTAAAAAATAAATAAGCAAAAAACTGGTACAAGAAATTTCTAAATATATTCAGCCACTGACCACCTAATTAAAAATATTGGGCCCTTCTTTAAAGTACAATTCTACGAGGTCATGTGCATATGATCATCTATACCATATCCCCGGCTCTTGCTGCATCATTGTTCTTCAGAAAAAAAGGTTTGGAAGGAAACCTAGATAACTTGGATTATCCCACAGTGATCCAATGATCATGACCACAGAGAGGAAAGAGTTCCTTGTGTGCCTTTGAGGGAGGTGAAAGGGTGAAAGGAAATTTGGATTCTTTATAGAGAAGGAACAAAGTTTAAAACATAGAAGAAAGATTTGTTTTAGGGAGGCTCTGAATGCCTGTGTGCTGAAGACTTTACATTCCTGTTTGTGTTTTTTTATTTTGATCACCATAACTGATATCTTCCCCATTTTGCAAACAAGGAATCCATGTCCCAAAGATTAAGTAACCTGTCCAAGGTGACATGCCAATTAAATGTCAGAACTAAGATGTGAGCCCCAAATGTTGAAAAAATGAATAGAAATGTGTTGGGATGATGGCCTTCCCAAGACTGCAAAGATGAACTGTGTACAAGGTAAGGAGGAGAACAGAAAAGATCAGCTGTGGGTGAGTACCTGAGGGATGAGGCCCAGGAAAAAGAAACATTCCAAGCAGATTTGGAGAATGAAGAGTAGATCTGAGGGGATGTCAGAGGCTGCGGTGAAGTGGGTCTGTCCTGAGTGTCAGCAGACAGATGTGCAGTTGAGATAAGAACTTCAAAATGTCTTGAGCAGGCTTGGCTTGGGGTGAAGGAAGGAAAAACCAAATGACCAAAGAATTAGAGATAAAGAGGCCTGGACTGATTGATGGAGATCACAGGGAGAAGTGATGGTCTCTTGGCATCCTGGGTCCAGTTCTGTAGGAACAATATAAAAACAAAGCCTGTGCCTGTGTCTGTGGGTGACTATACAGTGTATAATCTGAGCCCTCTTCACATGGCTCCGCTGTGTATGATGTGTAAACAAGACCCTAAAGACAGTGGAGAGATGTGAGCAGGGAAAGACCTCAGATGATAGATCTGCAAGTGAAGATCCCCAGTCTCCTTAGGTAGTAATGATCAAAAATACCACCTATTGCCCTGCCAGAAAGACTTCTATTTGCAAAGAACCTTAAAATTCCTTTCCTTTTCCTGTCTGCAATACCTTCCATTAATAACCATGTTCCCTATTAAAGTACAGGCAACCAGGTAAAAGAGAATTCCCTAATTATAATCAGAAATTGTGTTCATGTAATCACTCACTCATTTATTCAGGTATAAAACATTTATCACTACCTTCAATATTGAAGTACTGTGTGGGTCACTTATACCTTGATTTCAATAAATTTATTAAATGCTATATTAATATAAAATTTTTCCCAGAGTCAAATGGAACAAATAGATAGATAGATGATATATAAACAGACAGACAGACAGTAGACTAATAGATATGCTCAGGCATCTAAAAAGTTGGTAAAAAAAGAAGTCACTCAAAAAGGAGAAGTATCTTTAATTTCAGAGGCTGCTGGCATTAAAATTGATCATTTCGTTCAAACTTTTCTGGTTGAAAAAAATCTGTTTTACCAGGCATAGTGAACATTTTGGGTTTTGTTGTTTGGGGATTGGTATTTTTTGCAGATTACTGACTTGTTAGCATAGTTCAAGTTATTAGCTTTGCTTTCATGTTATAGCATTAAAGCACAACCTCTTCATACTCCTCAAATGGTCTCACACTCTGCAGGAATGAGAAAAACTACATTAAAGGAAACCTAAGCAGACATATTAGGAACTGCCTCTAATCATTTTTGGAAGCAGGCTGCATATAAGTTCTAATAAACACACCTTTACCAAGGATACATAGAGAGTAGGAAAACCATCAAAATTCCTATATATAAGACAGGAGAAATGAGATCAAAACTGCAGCCCGAGGAATTCAGGTGAACTGCAAGGAAGAACTTCTAACTACAAAATTGGTAATTATTGAATGAATTCATTTGAGAACACTGAGAAAAACTTTCCCAGGCATCTTTTGAAACAATCTAAACTATATTTCCCTGAGAGCTTTGATAATATTCTCTAGAGACTGGGGTGGAATGCAAAAATTATCTGTGTGAGATTTTTCCAGTCTGTGAAGTCTAAGACCTCAGCATAAGACCACTCCCATATTCTTATCAGATGCACAGAGCCTGTATTTTTAAGCCAAGCATGCAAGATGAGATTTCAAGGCACACAAGTAATTCACTGCTCCATAGGTACATCACTTCTCTTCTTGACTCTCCATCCCTGTCAGCCAAATTACCATTTTCCTAAGTTCAGTCTTGATACATTGCAGAGCACCTCTCACCTCTTCAAAGTTTTAGGTCTTCAAAGACTCTCACCTGAATGATTGCAACAGGTCAATTTGACCCACTGATACCAGCCTCTCCCACAGCAATTTTTTCTTTAGACTCTACCAGGTTATGAGACATCATCTTGGAATCCTGTTTTGTCTGTGCACATAGCTATCAACAGCATTCGAATTTTCACAACTGACTGCATTCTCCTTTGAGAAAAGAATCTTTCCTGCTGTCCCCTCACATGTATGCTATGCTTCAGTCAAATGAAACTATTAATTATTCTTATAGTTTATTTTGTTGACTATAGGCTCATGCTAGTGAGGATAAACTAGAGTATCCTGGGAGTTAAAAAAACCCCACTCCAAGTCTTCTCACACAAGATTTTATGTCTTGTTCACACTACATATCCATTTGGGGACAACAGTGAACTCTGCTCACCATGGTCATAGGGTCTTACTGGTCTAGACATACCAACAAAGACTTCAGAAGTCACAAAAGCAGGACAAGACCACAGGGTCTTAACATTTCCACGAACATATTATAGAGGTCATCTCCATTCCCATTTCACGGACAAAAGTTAGCAGTATGGTACATCGGTCTTCAAAGAAGTCAGGGACGGTAATACTACCGTGTGCCCAGGATATGGATACACAGAACAGTGTTTGTCAAACAATGCTAATGACTACTGGAATCTATCCTCTGGACATTAATTTTTTGGCTCACTCTGTCTCTCCTGTAAGCAAAATATATTCATTCTCTCCTATTGCCATCATGGGGAGAAAACCCAAAAGGCCTTTCCTAGCCAACTATCCTACCCTATCCCATCCTATATGCTATATATCCTATCCCACCCTCATCTGAGTGTGATAAATGAGTCAAACTTAAAATGGCTAAAGACTACTAAGGTATTCAGGTTCAAAACCCATTGTATGATAAAATGATCTTTCCAGTAATGGTGATGGCTTTACATAATGCCAGTCAAATTCTTTTAGATACTCACCTTATGATGACTTAACCTGGAGATGGCAATGACCAGCATTTTAAAATAGAGTTGATCCTTGTGGAGAGACTGTGTTTGGTTTGCTTAGCACAATACAATAACTAAGTGGTCCAGTAGGAAAAAGGATAAACTTATTTACCCGCTCAGACTAAGATAGCCTAGAATTATTATTCAAGCAGGTTTCCCTAACTACAAGGTACTCAAAGTAGTAGCTAAAACATGTCTCTAAAGATCAAATAGTTGAAATAGAGAAAGTCTGAAAGTTGTTCCAATGGAAAATGGTGGTATTTGGGAAGCCTAGAATTTGGTGGGGAAAGAGAGCTGAATTAGTCTGAATCCTAGAGTTCTGTTCTAATCACGGAAATGAATTAAGTTTAAAAAAAAAAAGTATGCGTTCTCTTTTCTACTTTTGATCCCTATAGGTCTTTGGGAATACCAATACAGAGGTTGACTGGTAATTCTTACTTCTAAGTGTTTATCATGCTTATTTTAAAATATCTATGTAATGTGTTCTTCTTCCATGCAGTTGCTATTGTTAATTATATCTTTATATGGTAACTGTTTTTTTTAATCCATGTGGACAGATACTTTTGCAAAATATAGTGAAATGAATTATAAGAAATTTAAAAGACAAAATGTAAAGAAAAAGCAGACAGGAAGTAAGATTGTTAAAGTGATATGGGGCAGGGGCATCCCTGGGGCGAATAAGAAGGGAGATAACAGGAGTCATTAGTTTATGGCAACTCTGCAATCCTGATGGGTAAGAGATTCAGTCTCTGTACCCTGGGCATGGAATTTTTCTTGATTATGCTGCAGTTCTGCTCCCTGGGAACAACTTCTCTGTTCATTGTCCTCCAGTTCTCCTAAGTCCCTGCTCTGGGATAATCTTCCATTTCTGTTATCCTACTTGACCACATCCAAAGTATACTTCAGGGAACCTGTGCTCCTTAGAGACCAAGAGGCACTTTAGGACTCCTGTCATTACTGTGTCTTTTCATTTAAGCTTTTGTTCTTTTGGCAGTTCTCTCACCACTGTAGTCAGCTTCTTAGCTCTGTTGATTCCAGGGAGTTCCATGTAGCAACTGTCACTCTCACAGAATCCTTCTACAGTGATCATTTTTTCTCTTTGTTTGCCTGTCTGTCCCTGTGGCTTTCTCTAGCTCAGATACTCAAAGCTTATACTTCATCAGCTGATCTCCTCTGAATCACTTGTCTAATCCAAAGGAATTAATTATATATGTATATATACACATCTATAGCATTTATACATATATATGCACACATACACACACACACACACACACACACACACACACACACATTGTAAATCCTCTGACTCCACTCAAGGGTTTGAAAGTGGGTGATGTGGCACACCCTTGTTCTGAACCTTGCCAAACCCAAAGGTGTAGTTTTCACCATGTCTTCTTGTCACGTTTCCTTTTGCAAATGGAGTTGAAATCAGTAGCTTCTTCCTATCCTATATGTCCACAGAGTCTGCTTACTCCCTTCCACTGCTATTTGCAATTAAAGCAGTTCTTTTTCTCAGTTTATTTCAAACTACCTAACACCTTGTTAAAGCTGCCAACAGCAACCAGCATCTGCTCTTAACACTGTGTTTTGTGGCTCGATCTGGTGGAGGGAAGAGCAGTTGGCCATAGTCCATATGAATCCCAAGGTCCCAAGTTCAAGTCTAAGGACCAGTGGGAGCAACCAAGATGAACAACTAAATAAAGTGCTTCTTTCTCCTTTCTCTGTCTGCCTCTCCTCGCCTTTCCTTTCCAAAAAGAGATCGTGTTTTGCAATGACTTCTCCTAAATTTATGAATTCACTTATTATGCCATCTACCTTCCAAGTATAGATAACAGTTTGCCAATTGATTCACCGAGACATAGTATGAATCAATTTTTTTCTGACAACAACTACCTTCTTCACTGCTCCCAAAGCCTAAAATCATAGCCACATATTTGAGAGTATTTTACTGTTGTTGTTTTATATAAGTACTCTTTGTAATACCAGTTTATGTACTCACTGGAATAGGCTAGGTCATGCTCTGTGAATAACCTCCTATTCTCAAAAGTTTATTTTTCATGCTCACAGTATGTCCACCATAAATCATCAGGAGGCTCTAGTTATTGTAATTACTCAGATATACAGAAGGACAAAGGGAGTATCTCAGTAGGTACTTCTGCAGTCACTGGGTTAAAGAGAAAGAATGTGGTGAGTTGGCCACTATTTCTTGGAAATGATACACACCACTGTCACTCACATTTCATTGCTAAGAGCAGTCTGCATGCTCACACTGATTTCAGAGAGACAGAATCACAACACTGCCATGTGTCCCGTAATGGAGAGCTGGGTATAGTGATCATTAGCAATGGAACCTCAAGACCTTCGTCTATGCTGCTTCCCACCCCACACTCCTAGAATGCCACCTCATATTCGTTTATTCCTTCATCAAAGACTTACTTACTGTAGCGTGTTGCTCATGAGTGTAGTCTCTCAGGCCCGATTACCTGGGTTCACCATCACGGCTGTCACATCTAGATGTGTTATTGAGGGGAAGTCATTTAACTACTCTTGACTCAAGTGTCTCAATAATTATACAGGGATGATACTATCTCTTACCTCCAGATTAATTGTGACATTTCAGTAAGGTAACACGTTTACAATACTTAGAACACCGTCTTACACATGCCAAGTACTCCTTACATGTTGGCTGTCGCCATAGTTACTAAGTTTTGTCACCTACTCTGTATAAAACATTGGAATATATTAGCACTCAAGGTTCCTAATGTAATGGAGGAGAAAAATATAAGAAAGTGTCTATCCATTTAGATCTTTCTCTCAAATTTAACTTCTCCATGTTGGCTACTATTTCTTCCTTTTAAGAACCCCTGAAGCACTCAATTGGAATATTTCTCAAGGTTGTAATAGCTTCTTACACACATCAATTTTCTCTCTCCCCCATGCTGAGGGGAGTTCAGACATTATCTGTTTTAATGTTGTGATGTGGTCGGCAACTCTAAGAAAATGCTGAACAAATGCTAACTCCCTGCATGTCTTAGGTGCCTGGAACAGTAGTTTCCTGAGTGACTTTAAGCCGTATTGTTAGGTCAAATTGTCATCTAACATCTGCTCTCCCCACTTTGCTGTGTCTTTGCTTGCTCACTCTATACCCTCTTCTGAATCCGTGGTTCTCAGAAAAGCTGCCTGTTCTTTCTCATTCCTACTTAACATTGCCAACCCACCTGGAGATGTGGGGCTCAATCTGGCAAGTACACATTAGCATGCTAAAAATGTCTGTGCAGCCATCCCTATTATCATTCCCTCAAAACATCAACTTAGTTCCCACTCTTCATCTGGGGAATCCCCACTTCTTTTATTTCTGTGAGGAGGAAGTAATGGCTAGAAGAAACCAGGGTTTACTAGCTAATTATTTTTAGAATTAGAAAAGTGTTCTCTTTAATGATCACATACTTAGTATTCTTTCATATTTATTTGTAAGCCAAATAAACCGATGAGGAGATAACATATATTGGCCATCTATCCTGATAACTAATAATATTTGATTTTTTTTCCAACCTATTTTTAAGATAAATAATGGTAAATAACAGTTTAACAAGTGTTTTCAGTATATCTTATTTGATTCTCCCAATGGATGCAGAAGGAATTAAAAATTTATTTCAACCAATACTTTATGGATAAACCAAGGATATCATGTGGTTGTGAGCCTCATGAGATATACCCCAGGCTCAGTGCTGAGTCTTAAGCTGAAGCTCTCTGCTTTCCATTTCAATTTTCTCCTCCCATTGTCTCCACTGAACCCTGAGGACTTTTCCCTGAACAAGACTGCTCTTACTGTCTGGACATCAATCCTGGCTTGCAGCTCAGAACCTTCTTTTAGTTCTTTGGACCACTTCTCTTTGGTACAAAAATGTAAAACTACAAGCCCTACGCATAGATTTGGGTTAGTAACTGCTTTTGAAGTTGCCACCACCTCAGTAGCATCATCCCTGTGCTGGAATTCAAGAGAGATGAATGTAATACTCTGGGTACAGACACCTGAGAAGACTGGGCTGATCTTAGAACTTATGTCTGGAGAGCCTGGGATAAAAAAGCCAAGTGAGGACCTCTTTCCCTGGTTGTTTCACTTATTCTCTTCCACTTGATGAAGAAAATTTGTGTTGGAGTTTTAGAGTGAAAGAAGTTAGAAACAAAAATAGCTGACCACATTTATCAAGCCTAAGAGCTTGCTCTTCATTACTGGAAGAAACCACTTAGCCATGCTGACTGGATCCTCTCAGCCTATGAGAGCTAATGTATGTATCTCTTCCTAATCCCATATTTGATTTTGTCACCCTCGTAGCTTGATATTGACAATGACGAGGAATCAACAAACTCTACAAATCAAAGATTTTTACCTTCCAGAGAGCCAATTTTTAAATATTTTACCTGGATGTTACTGCACATGATCTTCATGTAGCCCTTCTTCAAAGATAGGGTGAAAGAGAAAAATTAGAAGCAAAATTGGGAGGAACCATAGAGATGATTCTAACCCCGTTACATTACAAGTGAGGAGATAGAGATCCACAGAAGAGGTGTGACTTTCTTAAACTATTTGGCAAGTTTTAGGATTCAGGTCTTCTCCCTTTCAATAAAGAATTTGTTCAGAGAAATTAAAGTTTACAAAATTACATTTCCTGAGGGAGAAAGGAGAAATAGAAGGCTCTGTCTGCACCTCACATATATAATTAAGTGACATCTAAGAGTGATGAAAATAATTTTGTGTAATTATTTGTAATTTTTTAAATTACATTATGTTGTTACCTCAGACAAAAAGTGCTATAATTGTTCAGAAAATTTTTAAAGTTATTATGAAGTAGAAATAGCCAGGGATGACTTCTGAAAGAGAAAGGATTTCACCTGGAATTTGAATAATTACTCAGCAGGCAGCAAACTGGGGACGGAACCTGTGTCTGAAAACAGAGAAACCACACTGATTCATAGACAGAGTATTAAAAAAATGGGAAACTATCTTTAGAAAGTTTCACTACAGTGAAAAAATTGTAAGCAAAATCTTTAAATATCCAGGCAATTAAGTTTTGTTTGAATCCAATTAGCGATAGGATATTGTTGGTGATAGAGAAGGGAATAAAGTGATGTAGCATTGTTTTAGAAAAATGGCCCATGTGGTATGGATTGAAAAAGCCAATTACGAGAGAGCTTTCCTCCCATTTAGATTAAAAATATAGCCGGCATTATTTACATTGTATCATCTAGAACGGTGCTTTCTGACATCTCAGAAGTCATTCATTCTGTGGAGAGGATTTATGGGTAATTTTTGCTTTCTTTGTTGTACTGTTTTTTAAATTTCTATGCATATGTGTGTATTTATATATATACATATGTCAATAGCTTCTTGGTTTGGGGGCGGGGGGTTAAAGAAAAGGTACAGGCAGGAATGTAAGTGACTAGGCAGACAGGCAGGAAGAGAGAAGGAAGAAGCATTTTATTTTATGTTTATTTAGTTGTTCACACTGGTTGTTACCCTGGGCCTGGGACTCAAACTTAGGGATTTGTGGCCTGCGCTCTTTCAGAGGTGACTGAGTTAACCACTGCTCCACCAGGGTGCACCATAGCTTCTTTAAATACATTGTTCTACAATTTGCTCTTTTCACTTAAATTCTGTCTTAAGCATTGTTTTATATAAGTGATACACATTAACTTTAAAAAATTATTTTTAACAATTACAAAGTATTCCATTGTATGTGTGTACAATCATTTGGGTAACCACTTCCCTCTTGAGGGAATATCTTTTATGAAAAACTATAGAAGGTAAAAAAGGGTTAGTTAGAAGAAAAATATGTATCTACAATATGTCAAAGTTGTCACTGGATTATAAATTTTGGTTAAAAATATAGAATAAGCTAAGAATTTTAAAGTAATTCCAATAAATATGAAGATTTAGAATCTGAAAGCCCTTAATCATTTAATGAGAATGAAACATAAGCAAAATACATACTATAAAGTAAAATATTTTCCCAGCCACCAAAATCAAAAAGTATAATCATAAAACCTGACATTTCAGTTCCTTGCATAGAACTGGAGTGAAGGCTATAGTTAAATACAAACTGGGAAACTGGGTACCAAACTGGGTACCACTGGGAAAACAATCTAGAAGGCATTGTAAAAATAAGTGGATGTTTTGTGTGTCATTTTTTTTAACTTACATTCATGGTAACATAAGATAATCAACTAGAATTTTCCAGTTTATTCTCCTTTTTGGATAATTTGAGATTGACTAAACTATTCAGAAGGTAGAATAAAATCTTCCTTTCTATTCTTTCCATGGATGTCTTGAAAAACAACAATCACTCTAGGTAGAAGAAATTCCTGGTGTTAACAGGAGGAAGAAATGACCCATAAAAGTAGGTTGTTTGTTTTCTTTTCCAAAAATAAGGTAAATCCATTCAATGCCTGCAAAGCTATTCGACCCCCTGGACCTTGCCTGATTTTATTTAAGTGTTTGCCCATAGCAACCCACACTCCAAGTCACTGAGCTGGGTTTTGTGGAAAAACAGTTCCCAGAGCCTCTGACTTCCAAGATCACTTTCTGCGCCCAGGAATAGCGTAAATCTAAATGACAAAGTAAATATATTAATAATGATTTTTGCTCCTTTATTTAAAATAAAATACTGTTTTTTAAATGACATAGTAAAGTACTGAAAATGTCATTTGAGTTCGCTGGCTGTCCTCAATGCTGTGAGAGATGGAATCATTTCAAAAATCAGAGGAACACGTTGAAGAACCAAGCAGAAGGGACAGCATACGTGGCTACCCCCTTGATCTCTTTCCTGTCCTGTCATAGCAGCATTCCTCAAGGGCCCACCAGTGAATATCAGATTACAGTCCTGCTGATCAGAGGCAGCCAGAGATACCAGGTTAGAAGGCAGGCCTGAGTAGAGATCTGGACTTTACTGCTTTGCGACTGTAAACAAGTTGCTTAACTTCTCTGAGCACAGTCTTGTTGTTTGGTTTTATTTTTTCTTTTTCATTTTTAAAAATAGTTCTAATTATCTTTATTTTAAAATATTGTTTGAATTAAATGAGCAAACAAATGTCAATTACCTCATTTGAAATGCATTATTCAGTAAGCCTATATATCCTATGCACAAGACAAATTTTACTTAAAAATAAACCATAAACTTAGAGAAAAAAAGACTCCTGGAAAACCATAGAAACAGACATGTTTAAGAGAACAGATGACTCAGCCATCCACTAAAGGCCAAGCTAACTAGGCAGACCCCCATCAGACTCAGCGAGATAGATGAGATCCTATTCTCCCCAAGTCAGTGGACCAGGACTGGTCCTGAGCTAAATTTTTCTTCTGCTTTGTAGCTGTGCGTGGCCTTTGATCCCTGAGACTCATCTCAGGTCCCATGCTCTAAAGGTAGGGCTGACCCAAATGACTCCCTGGCTGAAGGAACAATCTGCTTCGACCAAGCCCTCCCCTCCTATGACCTATTGTTGAGGATATCTCTCTGCCTTTTGTCCATTTTCTCAGATTCATCTCCTCTACCAGAAGATTTCACCAGCAAGTTGCTGAGGTGTATGACAAATGCATTTTGGTGAAGCTAAGAGTTCTATCAACTGTGCTAAACAAGCTGCCTGAGTTTCCAGAAAGTCAATGATTTGGAATAAAGTTACAATGAGCCAGATTCTTTCACTAAGTACTTCATGGTATACTGATTCTTTCATTCACTTAGCCAGTTAGGGCTAAAAGCACCCCTCCGATAGTCTTCAAAGTAACCTACTTGATCCACCACTAAAAATGTAAATATCCAGTTTTTCAAATGAATAGAGAAATCACACGAAATTCATAGGACAACAGACTGTGGCTGCCAGGGGCCTGGGAAGGGAAGGCATAAGGAGTTAAGATGGTGGTGGTGGTGGAGGACACTGGGGCTCTAGTGTGAAATATGCACAGACTGAGGTGGGAATTCAATATCCTATAATGCATATAGAAATGTAACTAAAGAAAAAAATAAAACAAATAAAATGAAAAATTTCTTGTATGCCCCAGAAAGAAAGATTTCAATCAAAATATTAACTAAATTTTGCAAGTCTTCAGGGGAGTGGAGAAAAGGGAAATTTTAGTGGGAATGTAAATTAGTACAACCTCTTTGGAAAACAGTATGGCATTTCCTCAAAAAAAAAAAAAAAAAAATGAAGATGAATCTACCATTTGATCCTGTGAATCCACTTCTAGGCATATACCTAGAGAGTAAAACAATACTAATCAGAACAAATATCAGCACCCTGTGTTCATAACAACACAATTCACAATAGCCAAGACATGGAAACAACCTAAATACCCATCAAGAGATGAGTAAGTAAAAAAGCTGTGGTGTATATACTCAGTGGAATTCTATGCAGTTGTTAAAAAAGATGAAATTGTGCTATTTGAAAACACTTTGATGGAACTGGAAGGCATCATGCAAAGCAAAATAAGCCAGAAAGAAAAAGAGAAGTATCAAATGGATTCACCCACTGGAATATAATGAAATAAAACAAATGAACAGATAACTCTCAACAAAATTCACAGGGCACCAGCATATAGCTGTGGTGGGGACTAAAAGGAGGAAGAGAAGGGAGGAGGGAATAAGGTGTTGGCAAAGAACATTAGGACTCTGGTGGTGAATGTGCTGTGTAATACACACAGACTGAAGTGCGAATTTAATACCCTAAAATACATATAGTGATGCAAACAAAAATACATATTTTAATTTGCAAGTTTAGAGATAAATTTAATTGTCTTAAAACAATGGAGCTTTATTGAGAAAGACATAAATAATTGAAAAGAGTTATGTTCTTGATCAAATAATTAAACATATTAAGAAGTTTTGTTCTTCACAATTCGACATGTAAATTTAATTCGATTAGAAAGCCTAAGTCAAAATTATAAATGCATAGCAAAAAATGAATATTCTGGTTTTTGTTCACTAGCCTTTACTGGTAAAAGGCTTTCTTCCTTATTGTTAATATTTTTTCATTCTTTGATCAATACTTGGCATTCATTTCCTGGGCTCTGAGAACAATAGCTCAAGAAAGGATACTGCTGCTGATTTACCATAGAAAGAAGAAACTGGGAGATGCATTTTTAATTATTCAGAAATAATCCTGATTATTATTTTTATCAACAAAGAACTTTCTGCTGAAATGTTCTTGAACCCACCACCTCCCATCTCCTGTGTGACTTCAGTACTTAGCTAAGTGGCTGAGTTTATGACTGACAGGTGTGTAGCATATTCGTGGATCAAGCTCAGGTTCCACATTTCGACTTCCTCCCAGCATTTCTTTGATGGCTGTCACTTACTGCATGTTTCCTTCTGTGGAACTCCTCCAGAGAAGACACTACCCGAAATCATTCTAGAGGAGTCTTATGACTATTAGAAACATATTTCATATGCAGTAGTAATGAGAATTATTCTATCATTCTTTTTATGTAGTCTTTGCAATTGTAAAAGTTTGTCCTTTGTATCTCCCTTGATTATTATACAACCTCCCTTCTATGCAGGAAAATCCATTCTACCATTTAGAGATAATGAATAGAACTGAGTCAGGTCTTCTTACTTTTCATCCAGAATGTTCTCCAATCTACTAAAGGCTAGTGAGAAATAAGTAAAAGACAAAATTCCTTAGAAGAGAAAACAGTTGTTTCCTTCAAATCTTTGCTATGGAAAATTTCCCAAAATGACCTTGGGGCACGTGTTCTAAGTTCCTTGCCTATCTTAATCACGAATTAATTTCTTCATACATCTACACTAGAAACCCAGGAGAAATGTAGAGGAATGACATCACTAATCAACCTTGTGGTAATATTTGCCTGAGGTTGATGAGGAAATCTGGCTGCAAACTGCCAATAACCCAGAGGGAAATATTGATTCTTCCTTCCTTTTTTATGTTAACCTTTTGATCATCAGATAGCATCTCTCTGTAACTGATCAAATCCTATTGCTCTGCTCATTCCACTTGTTCATCCTCTTAGCTAGCATTGCCAGATGCATAGCAATTCATATAATGAAATAATATTAAGTTTTGTTGTGGGTTTTCATTGGTATACACAAGAGAATATTTGTGTTTTATTTGGGTAATTTGCATTAAACAAGCCTTACAACCCTAAGGAAAAAAAGATAATAGAGAAAATAGTTTTTTAAAATGATACCTAGCTTAACTCCCAATAAGAAAACCCCTTGTCTGTTTCAAAGAATTGGGAACTTCTTTCTGGCTTCACAACACCCAATTCCCTGTCACTTAAGACATTCAGTGACTATGTGGTCACCTGATCCTGGCTAGCTACATATGTCCACAGAGTAGTGGGTTCATACCAATATAGAAAAAATGTGGGCAACTCTAAAGAGACATTGGCTGAAGTTACTTTCCCCTTTAACAGTAAAAAAAGTTTTCATTGTATTATTCTGCAACCTCTAAAATAATTCTGTATTTTTCAAAATGCTAATTCCATTGCATGAGAATGAATGTCCAAGTCCGCACAGTGGGAGACAAGTAGACCGCAGCTTTACAGAAGTCAGCCATGATGGAGGAGGAAATGAGTGACATACTTTCTGTCCACCATATTTCATCAAATTAGCCAGATATTGTATGCTGAGAATTGGCAGACCTTCCTCTGTTGCTGAATACCTTGGACAGTAGCTCAGAGACACACAGCTACCTTGATAATGAGGTGGAGTCCGTGCCAACTTTTGCAATCTGCCAAACATTTCTCTTGTGACCATGTATGATCCCATTTGGATTATTCAACCCCTTGTTCTATGTGAACGTTTCCTGCCCCACATACAATCCCCAAGGGTAATAAGCTCTCCTTACACATAGAGGATGCTGCTGCATTCAGCAAAATGTATTGCCACATTAAGAACCTCCTGGGTAGGTTATTCTTGGCCCCCTCCTCAGGCATAACTTTCAATTATCATTGTCGTGTTCAACAAGATTTTAGAAGCAAGATTTTAAACAGAGTGTTCTGGTCAGGAAAAAAAAAGTGAATTGGTACCTGTCATTGAAATGGGCTCTGAACATGTGTCACCATGATGCATATTGCCAACTACATCAGGTCTCTTATTTATATATAATATCCCAGCTGGCCAGTTTTCTGTCTTATTGCTGGCACCTGAGTTTTATCAATCTCCAAGCTGTCATGGTTAGACAAGGATTAAGTGGAGAGGTACAGTAAGGTATGGGAATGTGAGGGCAGACAGAACTAATAGCCCGGGACCCAGCCAGCCACATATAACCTGAGAAAGGAGATGTGTGTATATGTGCTGTAAATCAAATAATACATACATGTGACATCCTAATTTGTTTATTCATTTATTCAACAACTGCATTATATTTCTGTACCAAGCCAAATTCTAGGAACTAAGGATACCATAGCTTAAAAAAAATTTAGATAGCAACCCCTATTCTGATAAACTGTTCTCTAGTAGAGGAGAGAGAAGTAAGCAAGACAGAGAAGTGAAGAGTAGAGTATATCATATGGGGATGAGAGTTAGGAAGGGAAAAACTCATCAGGGGAGGTGTTTTTCAGATAGAGTTACCCTAGAAAGCTACACCAAGAGAAGGATGTTTGGCAAAACGACATCCTGCTGGCTTGGAGAAGATATTTGTACATAGTACACCTAACAAGGGCTTAATATTCAAAATATAAAAGATACTCAGAGAATTCAACAACAGAAAAACAAATAACCCAATCAAAAAATAGGCAGGAAAAACTGAGCAGACATTTCTTCATTCTAGACATAAAGAGAACCAACAGACACATGAAAAGATGCTCTACTTGTTATTAGAGAAATGAAAATCAAAGCAACAATGAAATACCACCTCATACCTGTGAGAATATCTATTATTCAAAAGACTGAAACAGCAAATGTTGGTGAGGATGTGGAGAAAAAGGAACTCTTTTAGATTGTTGATAGGAGTGTGGCGTAATGTTTATGGAAAGCAATGTGGAGATACTTCAAAATGTTAAAAATGGAAATTTCATATGACGCCATCATCCCACTTCTGGGTATTTACCAAAAAAAATAAAATAAAACCCCACAAAAACACTAATTTTCAGAGAAATATATACCTCCATATATATAGCAGCATTATTTACAATAGCCAAGAGCTGGAAACAACCTGACTGCCCATTGACAGATGAGTGGATAAAGATGTGGAAGATATACACAATGGAACAGTACTCAGCTATCAAAGAAGCTGCCATTTGCAACAATTTGAATGGACTGAGAGGAAATTATGCTTCATGAGATAAGTCAAGAGATACACAAACATGATTTCAATCATATGTGATAGAGAAACAAAACAAACTAATTAAATTTTAAAAAATAGACTTTATAAACTAAAATTAGTAGTAACCAGAAGGGAAGGGAAAGGGGTAGGAAAATCAGGTAAAAGGAAGTGACAAAATTTCACTTTTGATGGTATTTAATGTATATACAGATGTTGATTTATGATGATGCAACTTATATAATTCAACCTATATAATAATGATGCAATGCGCTATCAGTGAAATTTCTAAAATGCACATATATCTTTTATTGGACAAAGACTAAGAATTATCTGTTTACCCATCTATATAATTAATTTATCAATTTGTGTCACGAGCCCTTAGAGAAGCACATGAAAGCTATAAATGCTCTCCCCGAACAGTGCACATCTGCACATTCTGTCTTGTACACTGTGTCAGGAAATTCACTTACCCCCACAACTACCTTTCTCCAAACCCACATGCAGTTTATAGAGGAAAAGACACTCCCACTGTTATGGAGACCATCCCAAAGAAAGTTTTAATATGGTTTATCTATGCTTTTATTTATTTCACAAAACTGCCATTGTGGTATGTAGGGAAAATTCAGCAGCTTTGAAAATATGAACTGACATTTATTTTAAAAAATAAACACTGTATATTGGTCTTCATACAAAATCAGATCTGTGTATCACTGCTTCTCACTATCTTCTCAAGCTCAGTCGCCAGTCCAGGTTGAGTTCTTCATGAAAGGGTGACTGACTTCTCACTCCTAAGAAAACCTGTCTTATCTGGGGCTCCTAAGAATTAGACATATTAAGCCAAAACCTCTTCTCTTTGATCCAGGCTTCAAGGCATACAGCTATACACAGTGGTTAACAAAATAATAATCTAAGAATTCATCCATTTCTACCATTACCCACTTCATCATAGGTGAGATCTAGCAGACCAACAGGAACCAGAGACATTACAAATGAGTAGATTCAAGTCTAGGTTGACTAAACTATTAATAGAGCCTCCTTCTGCAAGGTTGCACCCTGTCCAAATCACACTGTCTGTCTTAACCCAGTTCCCAATAATTCTTGAGGTGGTGCTTCCATGCTCTTCACTAAAGAGAAGAAATAACAGAGAGGGTCATTTGAGACTGGGCAGAAGGTACAGCAAATAGAAAATGCATAGTGATACAGTCCCAGACTGACCAAAGCTTTACAAGAAAACATAGCTGTGTTTTGGTTACGTGGGACATCTCTGGGGAGACCATATGGAACAACTGCATGCCAGAAGAGTCCAACGGAGAGAGAAAGGGACCATCCAGTTTCCTGTCTCACATTCATCAAAACTCACCCCACAGGGTATTAATTGGACCACACTTCCAAGTTGCCATATTTAACCCCTGCAGACCCCAGTAAGGAAGGTTGAGCCTCTATAGGTCCAGGTCACTTACTGAGAGTTGAGACAAAAGGGTTAGACAAGACCAAAAAAACTTAGGAAGTGCATAAACTGGATTCAGTTCCTTATCTTATCAGTTCAGTCAACTCAGACTCAATCTGGGAGGGCACCAATGTCCAAGAAATCCATCTGCTTATTGAAGTATGGTAAAAACTATAGGTCAGGTCAATGGGATCAGCTGCATTGCAGGCTCAGCCAGGAAGTAAATTGAAGAGCCAGGAAGTAAATTGAAGAGCTCAGGGTCTACCTTCAGGGTAGAAGGAGTTGAGAGGAGGGAAATTAGAGGTCAGGATGCCTTTCAAAATGATTAATATGCCTGTCAGGTAAAATATCCCATCAAAATGTCTTAAGTACTCTGAGCTGGACTAAGGGAAGATGGCTGCAGCTCTGCAGGCCAGAGCCAGCCAGTCATGTGGCTCACTTAGGCTCCTGGGATAAGATATGCCAGGTATGATTACCTAAGTGCTCAAAATCAAATGGAATGGATAAAGAAGATATGGTACATATATACAATGGAATACTACACAGCCCTTAGAAAAGATGAAATCCTGTCATTTGAAACAACATGGATGGAACTAGAGGGGATTATGCAAAGTGAAATAAATCAAAAGAAGAAAGATGACCTCACGCATAGCTGGAATGTGAATAGACAAAACAAAGGAACACATGAAACAAAACCAACCTGGAACATTTGCAACAGAAATGAGGTCACCAAAAGGGAATGGAGGGGAGCCAGGGGACAAATGGTGGAGGAACCCACTGGACACAGAGGAAGAACACTGGGTGATTTGGCAGAGGGCAGAGGGCAGAGTGCAGACATATATATATATAAGAAACAGAGAACCTATACATAGGAAGTTATTTTAATATGTAGAATAATTTCTACAATAAAAAATTATTTAAAAAAGATATGCCAGATCTGATTTGCATTGGGTTTGGGCTGTAGCCAGAGAACTGTAGCTGGAAAATCTTCCTTGTGGAGGTGGACTGGGGATCCACCTATTACTTTGCTATCTAAAATGCTGATTGTTATACCATCTAGAAAAATATTAATTCACATAAAATACATGTATCTGTGTAAAATACCATATATTGCTTGATTATATATTGACACCTTTGTGTTATATGAATAAGCTCTCACACATTCACATACCTCACTCACACACCCAAATATCCACACACATATATTACCTTGCTTCAGTAAATAGCATCACACAATAGACTAAACTTTGACAACTTTGGATTTAAACCAGCTTTATGAATCCATAAACCTACTGTTCTTATGAGACACTGAGTTTTCTGACCCTATTATAGTAACAATTGTGTATGGAATTATGAAGAAAATGCTATTTTTCACAGATTTCCCATCTACAATGATTTCTGCTGACTCTCAGTATGCTATATTGAGCCAATTTTGATTAGTAATTATCATCATGCTTTGCAAACTGCTGGAAGATAAGGCACTTGTCAAGTATATTATTACAATGCCTTACCCACTTTTCCACGGGATATCATTTTTCATATCCTGATGAGCTGCCACACAGTCCCCACCTGTTCTCCAGAAACATCATCATAGTTGACAAGTCTTTATTGCCTCAGCCCAAAAGCCATGCCCATGGCATATCATCGAAGTGAACCTGCACTAATTGATTCTGTCATTTCTAAGAGACAGAAACCACAACTGTGAGGGCCTGGTTGGCTCTTTTGTTTTAATGAAGCAAAAGTAGCTTCCATGTTTGTCTGTGCCTGTCTGCAAAGTGACAGTGATTTATCTCACACTGAGCAAGTTCAGGGGCCTCCTTGAGAAGCACATAAATCTACCAATCCCCTGTGACAGAGGCTGGAGCCCTGAAAATAACACACAATGACTCCTTCAGAGGAAATCTTCCCCACTTCTCAATGCCAAAAATTTTGTGTTCAGCTCCCTGAAAGACAGAAGTCATTTCTTTCTCCCAGATGCTATCTGGAAAAGAAATGCAAATGAATACTCTTCTATCAGTTAAATCTGTTGTCTATCGCTTGATTTTCTTGAGTAAACTAGATAATCAAATCACAGTCTATTCCAAATTCTTCATTTTATTGATTAAGAAAAGAAAGACTCAGGGAGATTTTGATCCTGTTCATACAAAGAGGATGACACCATTCACCAGCATCGACTTGTTTTACTAACCAGAGAGAAGGAAGCTTACTCTAAAATCATTTTGGCAAGATAGAATTCTTAAGTGTCCATTGATTCTAACATATAAACTGGAGGCCAATAGGCATTGTCCAAACTAAAACTCAATGGCACTTAGTTGATATGTGAAAGCCATGAGATTCTCATCAACATTTGCCCACATTTAGGCTAAAAGAATCATTTTTCACTCGAAAATAATTTGTGCACAAGACTTATTGCTTACAATGGTTTCAAATATGTAGCTCTGACAATTAAAAATGTCACTACTAGTTATCGTAATGTGGTGCCTAAATTGTGATAGTTCCTTTTTATTATTTTTACATTCTTTAAAACCTGGTATTTTAATGTAAGGCTGTCTATCACCTCTTTGTATTTCTAATTAAGTCTTTGGTCCTCATCATTCTTAAGATCACTCACCATCTCCCAAATGCTATATAGCCAGTGGGCATTTCTAAGTTTCCGTATATAAAGGAAACATGCAGGCAGGAATGAAGGTCAATAGGCAGGCAGGCAGGAAGAGAGACGAAAAAGAAGCATTTTTATTTTGTTTTTATTTAGTCGTTCACACTGGTTGTCCCCCTCCACCCCTGCCACACACCTGGGACTCAAACCCAGGGATATGTGACCTGGGCTCCTTTGCAGGCGATTGACTTGATCACTACTCCACCAGGGCACGCCAGTTTACATATTTTTTGATACATCTGCAATATTTACACTGTTGACCACTATCTTCCTGAAAGTGGTTGTTGACTCAATGAATACTCCTTTCTCTTTGCTTTCCTCTTAAACATCTGACTACTCTTCTCAGTGTCTTTTATGGGCCATTGTCCTTCACAACATCTCTTTAAATACTGACATGTCCTAATCTCCTACCTTGATATTTGTCTCTTCTAACTCAGAGCTGTCACTTAGATAATCTTATTAACATTTGCAGATTGGTTCATTATGTTTGGTTTTAAGTTCCAATTTACCTCTTTAGTCAAGGCCTTCCTGAGCTCTCCATTTTCTAGAAGTATCCAAACACTTCTGAATGGCCCACTGGCACCTCAGTATTGAACATTGTCACAATGGTTTTCTTCACTCTCAGAGACTCCTCCCTCTTCTCTATTTCCTTCCTCGGTGAATGACACCAATCTCCAAATCCTACCTGAGGTGAAGACTCAATTCCTTTTTGTCATCACCCTTTCCCCAACCTGCCTTTCACTAGGTTTTTTAAAGTCTGCTAATTTTATCTCCTAGATATTCTCTAATAAAAACCCCTTTGTCATCAGATTCTTCTTAAAGACCATCGTTACCGGGTTTATTTCAAAGCCTTATGACTATATATCGACATGTTATTTTCCCCTACTAAACTAGGAGCTGAAACTAGATTGAGGAATAGGATTCTAATCCATCTGTGTTTTTTCGTCTGTTATTTTTACTCTGGGATTATCTGGAGATGAATCTAAAGCATCAATTTTGTTATATTTTATTTAGCTGATGAAAGCTTGAGTGGAGAAGGGAACGAAATAAATTGGTTAAGTAAATGGCTATTACAACTTTCTTTTGTCTAACAGAGATAAAAATGTAACCCAACTTCCTAACAGACTACTTTGGGGAATGAAATTCAAGGAAGCAGGCCCAGCTACACACAATTCTAAAATCCATCCATGTGAGTGTTTATGACTAGGGTGATTGATGCTGGCACAAACTAAGTTTTTTGTGTGTGAATGAATGAAGCAACATATGCATAGTCAAATTAAAGGGTTTTTGAGAATGGAAAAATTCGTTATATTACCCCCATAAAGCAGGGGTGGTTTTGTTGTTCCGAGTTTTCATCATGTCTTTTTAATATTTTGACCATAAACGTACATATTTATCAGTTATTATATTAATAATGAACATACAATTTTTCTGTTCTTTTTTCACTCCACATTGATTCATAACCATTTCTCCATGTTCTTATGTGGGTTTTATCATTTGTAATGGAAAAAGTAGACCTTGAGTGATAGTAATAAGATTGTCTGCCAAATCTATAAGGATGACCTCTGATACACAAAGCTCAGTGCCAGAGGAATCTGCCAAAATGTAGCAACTTCGAAAAACACAAAGTCCAAATTTTCCCATTTGCCAAGCAAACCTAATCATAATTGTGCATAACCCTTGAAGGGCATTTACTATAGAAATTATTTTTAGGTGCACCCTGGTACCCTACTGTTTTAATTCACCACAGTGCAGTCAGCATACATCCCAGGGTCTTCAAGACCTGAGGCTGGGGAACAATCAAGAGGAACAACTAAATAAAATAAAGTTCTTCCTCCTCTCTCTTTTCCTGCCTGCCTGCTTGCTCACCTTCATTCCTGCGTGTATCTTTCCTAGATTAAAAAAGAAAGAAAGAAATTATTTTTAGCATTTAAAAATTTAAGTAGTTAAAATGTTTATCGTATAGAGATAACTCACTTTTCCTTTGCCTTTTCCTTGGAAGGCAGAGCAGGTAAATGGTAACCTGCTTTTCTAGATCAGCAAGAATTGAGAGGAACCCGGTAGAGAGGAACACGCAGACACATTTAACTCATTTTGTTTTGGAGACATCTATTTCAGCTTTTAAAATTTCCCACTTGACTTCCTTCCATAATATTGTCATCTTTACCTGAAATTATCACATTTTAGCAACAGAAGGAATCCACGGCATTATCCCTAATTCTCCTCTCAGTCTTTGGATGAAGGAGCGTTCTGAAAAAGCTAAGCAACTTGAAAGTCATGCATCTTTGGCCTCTCCCTGCTCCTTCCAGGGTAACCCATTGCTGAGAGATATTTAGAATAAAACTCAACTTGTTGCACAAATAGTCATTTCTAATTATTTCATTTCTTCTCAAAATCCACCATTTGAGAATAGCCATTTCATTTATGAAAATTTGCAAATATAGATGATATACTTCATGAAATCTCTTTTAAATTGCTTTTCCATTGAAGCACATTTATTTGCTGCTCTTATAAAAATAAAAATTGTGTGTTTAAGGCATACAGCAAGATAATAGTGGAATCTGATTTGCACTTAATGTATATGTTGAAATAAGTGCTATAGTCGGGATAATTAACGAATGATCTCAATTATCACCAGATGAAAAATCCTGAAATATACTTTTTTAGCATATTCCCATTATTCAATATGGAATTTCTCACTGTATTTATCATGCTATATGTTAGATATGTAGACTTACTCATACTTCAAAACCTTTGTACCCTTTGATGATCATCTCACTACTTCCTTACTCCAGCCCCAGTAACCATCATTCTACTCTCTAATGAGTTCTGCTACTTAAGATTCCACATGTAAGTGAAATATGTAGTGCTCATCTTTCTGTGCTTATTTTGCAACTATTCTTTACCTGAGCCAAAGTCAGCATTCATCAATACCAAGTTTTTCAAACTATGTAATGTATCACCCCAAAACTTCTTGAATCTTGTTTTACACAACACAGGCAGTGCTTGAAAGCAGTTTGCAATGAAAATTGTATTAATTTGCATGTGTTGTCAATTAACTTAGCTTATTTTTGAGGGACACTGAAAAGTCTTCTTCTTTGCTGGTGTAGGCCTCATTTTCTCACCTGTGACAGCAGATGGCTACCCAAATATTAAGACTTCCTCAGGAAAATCAAGGACTATTTAAGTCTGAGGATTCCCTATTAGGATCTAGTATATTTAGTCCAAACCTTTACTTACATTCCTCCAGTTTAAGGGCATACATACTACTGGTATCACTTTATGCTGATGATAATTTTCTTCGTCAGATAGTTATTCACTGAATTCCTATCTATCTTTTTTTGTAATTTTTATTCATTTATTCTCATTTGATATTTTAACAGAAATAAATCATTCTATAAAATTAGTAACCTCCATGAGTAACCTTCTACCTTTCTCTAAGTTCAAGTTCTATATAATGCATCGGATTTTAGGAATTCAGACTCTCAGTCTTTCCATAAAACCTATCAGACAAATATAAATGAATTTTCCTTTATCTGAAGATTAGCACTGATGTTCTTCTGAGTTTCTTTCAAATATCTGCAGTTACTCTTCCTTTTCTGGTACAAATACGTGACTAGTTATCGTCATCAAAGTCATGGGAGTGTTTGGCCCAAAATAATGCATTGGAACTATCTTAGCCCTAAACTTTTGTGGACAAGAATAATGGCCCCCAATGATGTCCATCACCAGAACCTATGGATATGTTATTTTACATGGCAAAATATACTTTTCAAATGTGGTTAGGGATCTTGAAATGGAAATGTAATTACAGGGATCTTATAAATAAAAAGGAGCCAGGAGGGTCAGAATCAAATAAGAAGATGACAGCAGAAGCAGAGATCAGAGAGCGAAAGAGAGATCAGACAATGTTGTGTGCTGGTCCAAAGGCAGAGAAAGAAATTACAAGCCAAAGCACAGACTATCTGGAAATCAAAAAGGGCAAGGGAACAGTTTCTTCAGAGCATCCACAAGCAGTCAGCACTGCTGATACCTTGATTGTGACCTGTAAGACTCATTGTAAACTCCCTACCTCCTTTATAAATAAATCAAGACAATAAATCTTTGAGGATTTTTTAACCATTTACATTTAATGCAATTATTAATATGACTGGACATAGGTTTATGTTATTATGATTTTTCTGTTTGTCTCCATGGTTTTTATTCCTCTGTATCTACTTTTCCTGCCTTCCCTTGAAGTATTGGAGTATCACCAATATTCCATTTCAATGTTTCTATTGCCTCTATGACTCTATCTGTTTGAATAAATTTGAATAAAGTACATGCCTAACTCCCTACATTCTACCTAAGGTAACTTTTCTTCCAACAATAGTATGCCCTTTACTCTCTTTCTTTTATTATATCATATATATTAAATTTTCACATACTAAAAATTTCAATTAAATGACACACTGATTCACTTTCATCAACGTACATATTTTAAAGAATTTAAGAGGTGAAAAAGAATATCATTAGCCACATATTTACTATTTCACTTGTTCTTCCTGAATTCTTCATGTTCCAGTTTTCCTTCTGGTAGTATTCTTTAAAATTTTTCCCCTTAAAAAAGATTTACTAGGGATAAATTCTAAATGTGTGGAGTTTGCACAACTAAATTTGTGGTAATTTTGTTACAGCAGCATTAGGAAACTAATACAGCCTTTCATTCAGAGCCCACATCACTAGGAGGGTATTTATAGACATAAATAAAATGAATATACAGATGCTCTGTGGATTAAAAGCATTAGAAGGGAAGCAATTATTATCAGTCCATAAAGTGAGGTGATTTTTTTTAAGAGGAAAGCGGGCAGAAAGACCATAGTGAGGAAGAGAAAAGAGGAAGAAACACTTTTTTCTGTTTTTATTTATTCATTTTGGCTGTATTGTCCATCCAGGCTCATGAACCTGGGTCCTTAGACTGTATACAGAAGGCTCTCCAGGCATGGGCCTAACCCCTGGGCAGCCAGGGTGTGCTGAGGTAGATTTTTTTTTTTTCCAACAGAGGATAGATGATATAGGTTTCTGTTTTATGAATCTGGAAAAGGCCTTGAATCAGGAGTAAGGTCATGCAGTCTGAGAAACTCAGAAGGTGTTGAGTGGCAGGTATGGGTGAGGGGCAGTGGTGGGAGATGAGGCCTAGAGACCCTGTACTGTGTAGTTTAAGGGCTTCACTGAGAACTTTGGGTGTTAGAGGACACTTCTAGGGCTCAGTTTTGTTTTCTTGATTTATTTTTTAACCAGATAAAATTTGTACAATGCCCCTTCCCTCACTCTGGCACAGTGCACTGAATCCAGCCTAGGCCCCCACATTGCACTCTCCCTGTCAGCAGCAGTTCCAGCGTGGGCACCCTCAAGAGCAGCACGGAGGTGGAAGCGGCAGAGCCCAGCAGAATGAGGCCCGTCATTAAGAAGCCTAATCACAGAACACACTGACACTGTGGGTGGGTGGCCTTGATTAGGAGAAAGTATCTTCATCATTTGGAAACCTGAACAGATAAGTAAAAATAGAATGCTCAGGATTTTTAAAAAATAAAACACACACACAGAGAAGATCCAGAACTCTCCTTAAGATTATAACAGCTTTAGGACAAAAAGAAGAAAACGCAGAACAAACTTTGATAGAAAACTAGAGAAGAAGAACATGAGTGATTCCACATTTTTATCACCTCCAAAACCTCATGACTATTAGTATTCATAGTTCATTTCCCCACACCACAGCTCTAGACAATACCCGAGTATACTTACTGTCTCTGTGTTTACCTACTCTGGACTTTTCATATTTGTGACCCTTTGTACCTGTCTTCTTTTACTTAGTATGTTTTACAAGCTTAATCCATGTTGTAGGTTTATGTTATTATGATTTTTCTGTTTTAAGACTTCACATATTTTCATAACTCAATAATTCATTGTATGAATATACCACATTTTATTTATCCATCAGTCAATGGACATTTGAATTGTTCCCATGTTTTGCTATTAGAAATAATGCTACTACATTTTTATAGAAAAGCTTTCAAGTGGCCATATGTTTTCATTTCTCCTCAGTATTAGCTATAAGTGAGAATTGCTGGGGCATATGTTAACTTATATTTAACCTTCTAAGGAACTGCTAGACTATTTTCCAAAATGGTTGCAACATTTTACATTCTGAATAGAGGATTCCAATTTCCCTGTATCCTGGCCAACACTTGTTTTTGTTCATATTGATTATAGCCAATCTAATAGGTGTGAAGTGGTATTTCATTGTAGTTTTTATTTGCATTTGCCTGGTAGCTAATCATACAGTGCGTATTTCCATGTGGTCATTCATCACCTGTACATCTTCTTAGTGAAGTGTCTATTCTGAACCTCTACTTGGTTTTAATTGGGTTGTCTTGTTATTGAATGGTAGTCATTCTTTATACATTCTAGATACCAGTCCCTTAACAAATGTATGATCTATAAACATTTCCATCCCATTCAGTGGGGTATCTTTTTATTTTCTTCATGGTGAATTTAAAATTACATTTTTTTATTTTGACCAAGTCCAATATATGTTTTCTTCTATTTCTCTCTTTATTACTGTAGCTTTGTGGTAAATTTTGAAACTGGAAAGTATAAATACCTCAACTTTGCTGTTTTTCAAGATTGTTTTGACTGTCCTGGGTCCCTTAAATCTTCACAGAAATTTTATGACCAATTTGTCAGTTTTTGCAAATAGGTCATGTGGATTTTTGTAAGGATTGCACTGAAATGTAGATCATTTTAATGAATATTTCCACCTTAACAATATTGTCTGTTGACCCTTCGACATGCAATGTACTTAAGTCTTCCTTAGTTTCTTTCAACAGTGTTGTGGTTTTGTACTTTTCAAAGTATAACTTTCATGCTTCATTTGTTAAACATAGTCCTAAGTATTTTATTCTTTTTAATAGAATTGTCTTTTAAATAGAATTGTCTTCTTAATGTAATTTTCTGTTTGTTGTTACTACATAAAATGTTAGCTGATTTTTGCATATTGATCTTCTACATTCCAACCTGGACATTTGAACTGGGATTTAAAATATACAGTTTTATAAAAACAATAAAAATCACAGTAATTGAGATCAAATACATTCTAAAAGAAATTCATATGTAAATTTAAAAGAAGGGAAATCATGTTTTTGTTAAGAGGATCAAAGGGGAAATAGTACATTGAGGGTCTGTAAAGAGTTATGATTGTTTATCAGGGAATAAAAGCATTGTAGACGTTTTCATTAGTAAAGATTTTAATGTTCAGAATATGTAACAAAGTTCTCTTGCACTTGAAGAGATACAATTTCATGTCACCTCAGCATTTGTACTTCACACAAGTCAAGTTTCCAGACCTGTTTAGCATACTAGGGTTGTGGCCATTTTACAGTGGCATAGATATAACACAGCTAACTTAAACACAAGAAGGGTAAGATTTCATTGACCTTCATATAGACATTGCTAAACGCTTTCTCCTTTTCCAAAAACATATTGGACTATGAGTCTTTCCCTCATTTTCCCAAGTTAGTCTGAAACATATGCCATAGACACCAGCAATGTTATTCCTTCATACTTAAAATCTTGGCGCAAATATGAACTTTAATGAGCCTTGAGGCATTCTTTGCACCTTAGACCAATGTTGTTAGTGAAAACAACTTGGGATACCTAAACGCCATCCAAAAATCTCCTATATAGTTTTTAAACAAACAAGTGGACTATATTAACAAAAGCAAAGATGATTGTGTTTTAATCAAGTCAAGGTACAAAGCCATGTCCCTTACATATAGATGAACAATAGTTGAATCAAATCAGCCAAACAAAAGAAAAAATGGCTCCTGTGTGTCTTTCTCCTCTGGGATGGGAACTGCCATCATTATTGAAGGCAAGGTGACGATGTAGCTGCCTGACTTGGATCCCATCAAAATAGAAAAACTGGTTATAGAATTATGCCACCGGTTTCCTCTTAGAATTGTGGACCAGGTAATTCAGAATTACATACCTTAGATAGAAGCCCATCCACAGGTGGTGGCCATCAATAGATGGTTGTCCGTGAGTCAGTTGGATCTCTAAAGGAGCATTACAGTCCTTCTGATACAAGAAAGGATTCACAGAATGTTGGCAAAATAAAAAGAGTAGATACCAAGAAAAAATAGTAAATCAAAATCAGAAAAAAATACAGAAATAAAAGAATATGAAACAAAGACAACTAGTACAAAAATAACTTGCCATTAACAGATTTTATTAATAAAATTCGAAAGAAAAAGCTTTTCAAAACTGTTAAGTCTGTGGCAAGAATTTGAATCTGAATTTGTAGAGTTGTTTAACCACAGTGTCTTAAATTCCTAAAAACCGAGGCAGAAATAGCATTAAGAAAGTAAACAGAATATGATGATACAAAGAAAAAGTAAAAGAAGTAAATCATGACATGAATTGTGGAACTGTATTTGTGAATTGGGGATCAGTAAGGTAGAATAGGCCATGGAGAACAGTGAAACTATCTTGAATACACTCCTTTATGATAGGAAAGTGGAGATAATGGTCATTGCTGCAAAAAAAAAAAAAAGCATACTTGATAGTGTGAATGGACACATGAAACTCTATAGGGCAGTCAATCCATCATCCCGCTCACAGGTTTGTTCCAGGGCCCCCACAGACTCTGCAAGGTTTGTGATGTCTGCCGTGAAGACATCTTTATTTACATGACACAGTGGCTCAAATTGATAGAGAATCATGAACTTTGCTGACATTTTACAAATGAAATTACCTTAGGAGCAAGTAATTTAGTTCATGATGGAACATCAAATTCCCTTGAAAGCAAACTTCACAATAATATATACAAAACTGCTGCTATGAAAATGTATTTTTAATCTAAGAAAACTTAATATTACATCAGTGGCATAGCCAACAGAATATTAAGCAGGAAATATAAGTGAAATTCATGTAATAAATAAAATACTTTCAAGTTCTGGAGGCCTGTATCTGAAACTTTTAAGACATTTGATGGCTTTCCACATCTCATGGAAAAAGAAGCCAACAAATCTGTATTTACTAAGTACTCTGATAATGACTAGCTTTTAAAGTTATTTATTAATATCTTCATTGGAAATTTTTATATGTGCTTCACGGTCACAGTTTCTGTTTTCTATTTTCTCAACAATTTCATCGAGATGTATAACTGGTGAAGGCAAAAACAGGAGTGTGTGCCAACTCGGGGAATGAGTGATGTGGAACATCCCTTTTCCACATACTATCAGTTTCTTTTTACATCAGAAGTATTTTTAAATTAATTTTACTGAAGGAATGTTGCATTGTATCATTATATAGGTTTCAGTTATACATCAGAGTAAGTCAACATCTTTATATAATACATTAAGTTTACCAGTATTTCAGTTGTTTTCCTTCACTATACAATTAATTCCCTTTACCCAGTTTGCCCACCCAGTCTCTGGCTTCTCATCCTGCAACCGTTGATTTGTCTTTTTTGACTAAAAGTATTGTTTCATCTAGCTCATTTTTAGTCTATTTTTATTTAATTTATTTGTTTTCTTGGTATCTCTCTCTATACACCACATGTGAGTGATACCATATAATGTCTTTCTTCCTCCTTCTGGTTTATCTCACTAAGCATAATACTCCCCAGGTCTATCCATTTTTGCTGCAAATGGCAGGGTTTCATCTTTTTGATAGTTGTGTAATATTCCATTGTGTATATATGACATCTTCTTTATCTACTCATCCGTTGATGGGCACTTAGGTTGTTCCCAGCTCTTAGCTCTTGTAAATAATGCTGCAGTGAACACAGGGTGCATATATCTCTGCAAATTACTGTTGTGTTTTCAGGGTAAATACCCAGTAAAGGAATAGTGGATCACATGGGATTTGCATTCTCAATTTTCTGAGGAATCTCCATACTGATTTCCATAAAGGTTGATATGGTAGGCAATGGAAACCAACAAAGGTTTTGGAATTGCAGAGGGAAAGAAATAATTGCATTGCTTTATAAGATCAATCCTTATCTAAATAAGATTGTAAAATTAATTTTATATGAAGATTAACCATTCAAATAAAGGGAGGCTAGATCGGAGAACCCCACCAGGGTCTAGGCCCTGGAACAAGGACAGGAGAAAGAGCAGTGCAGATAGAAACTTAGGAGAAACTGTGGAAGCTAGTTTTAGAAGGTTTAATCACCAGCTCTGGGGTGTCAAAGAAAGAAGCAGAGTAATGCAGCATGTGAGGGTGAGAGCAGGTGGGGATATGCTGATTTGTAGATGCCAGGGGATTCTCCTGTGTAGATTCCATGTGGGGAACGGGGTAAGTGACTTAGAAAGCTCTAGGCTGGATGACACGATGGACAGTAGATACAGAGCATCAGAAAGAGACTGGACAGCATTCATGGATGTCTCCATGTCAGAAGCCACATTTCTGTAATATCCTTGTCCCTCTGTTTACCGATATGCTCCCCCTTCCTGCTTTCTTAGTGAACTTTTATACCCAGTATAGTGACCATTTTTTCTTTCTTATTTCCAGGCTTAACTTTTCTATTTCACAAACATAGTGGTTTGGCTCCAGAAGTCTTGAGCCCTGGCATATTCTGAGGGGTACACATCTGTCTCAAAGTGCCACTACCATGCAGGGATCTCTGCCTGAGCCTTTTGGTGAGCTCCTTCCTGGGAGCCCTGAGAAACCTGTGTTTCCCACTCCCACTGCCAGGAAACCTGTTTTTATTACTAACCTAGATCCTGCCATCAGAAAGCTATTTGCTTCCTTACATCTGCTAAAATGACAGGCACAACCTGCTTTTTATGTGCAATATCAAAGGTAGAACAAAACTCTAATATGTATAATTATATTTTTCTCTTCTAGTTTCAATACATTTAATTAGAAATTATTGTGGAGTAAGTCTTATTGACAATAGTGTAAAGTAAGGGACTGGTAAAAAGCAAAAACAAAAGGATGGATGTGACAAACTGCTTTCTTTGGGAGAATTCATTCCTTTTGGAGTCTACAGACACATACACACCAACAACTCTCCCTGATCACAGAAGAGATGCCCCACTGCCCCCAGGACTCTGCCATTAGATCACAAAACTTGCTTATCATGCGTCTATTTCTCTTAATACCCTGGAGACCAAGGGACCAATTATTATTAACTGTTTTGTCATACTGAGGGAAGCGATAATTAATAATATAAAAATGCAAGATAGTTTTCTGACCAAGTCTTACTGATCCACTCAAATGTATCACTGACTTTGAACAGTTGTCAGAATCAAAACATAGTTACTCTCTACCCCAGACATCATGAATTTTATTTGCATTTATCTTCTTTTTTTTTTTTAACAAGCGATGACCATCACAATATTGTATGAAAAATTCCATGTAAGAAGGCTGAGAATTGGTTTCTTTCCTTAGTTTCAATATGAATTAATAACCAACAGGACTCTAAAAACTTGTTTTAGGACACAAATTTTTATAATCTCCACTAGTTCCTCTCCCTAGCCAAATATGCATTTTTCTCTATAGCTCTACTTTTATAAAATTATCTACATTATTCTATTTTTTTCTTCAACATATTCTTCTGTTTATTCCCTGAAATAATCACTTTAGATCACATGGGTTGATATTGAAATGACCCCTACTTGGTGAGGAGACATTTCATCATGGAATTCCTGACCACTGGGGGATATTTCTGAATTTCCCTATGAAAACTGTGAGTCCCCTTCCCCACTGTCTGCCAACTTACCTCAGCCACATTTATGAATGGCTGTTTATAGGGAAACATTGAACTATAATTGAAATTAATGATTTTAAAAATGCACGCGACCAGGCACACCCTGGTGGCCTAGCATACCCTGGGAGCATCCACATACATCCCAAGGTCCCAGGTTCAAGACCTGGGGCCAGAAGAACACCAATGTGAAAAACTAAATAAGAATAAATAGAGCGCTTCTTCCTCCTCTCTCTTCCTGCCTGCCAGCCTACTTACCTTCATTCCTGCTCGTACGCTTCCTTTAAAAAAAAAATGTATGGGACCATGAGAACAATTTTGTAACTCATATGTAATATAATGTTCCAAGGATCATTTTGGGTCCATTTTTTAAAATGCAAACTGAGCTATTGTTACATAATTTCCCCTTTATCACATTTAGGGTTAAAGAAATGGTTCAGTGTCTCTAAAGAAACATGCTGGCACTGGAGCAGAGACGAGGTGAAAGGAAAAGCATTTTCACTTTTAGGTTGTGCTGGAGAGTCATCACGGCCCCAAGTCTGGGCAAGGTTCCTAAGCAAAGAAGCCAGAACTGGAGTGATGTGAAAAGTTAATTACGTGTCTGTTCCTCCCAGAGGCCAGTCTCTTGGATTTAGGTTGAGGCCACATTAGCATGGTGAGATTAAAAAACTTGAGAGACTGCTGAGTTTCTGAGGATTCATTTCATTTAGGTCCTACAAACACATACAAATATAACCCTCCTGACCTTTCAGAACTACTTTCCCTGGAGACAGACTTCCAGATGATGACTATGAGACTGCTAATGTTTTAAACTTTAAATGAAATTTTCCCTTTAAAATTAGCCACATTCTACTCTTAGATTCCCAAGGATTTATATTCTCCTTCTGAATGCAGTTTTATACTCAGTGCACAATCTGTTATTTGGAGGCTGATGATCCAGCACAAGAATTAAAACTTTCATTCTCTCCTTTGTCTCTGCTTGGTCACTGCTGGTTCAGTTGTGTGTCAGATGTGGGTAGGGGAACTCAAGCTGCCAGTTGTTGTTAAGGTTTGAAGCGTCTTGAAAACACGCACCGTGAAACGAACACTGGTTCTGGGCTCTGAGGAAGTGGATTCTAGCCTGCCTTGACTACTTGCTGACTTAGACAGCTCGTATGATGGATGGCCAGGGTTTGAACTTGGAGGTCAGTCCCACCAGGATTGAAACCTCATTTACCACTTAATAGTTAGTGTGACTGTGGGCAAGTAAATTAACATTAACACATGTCAATTTGTTGATCTGCTAACTGGGAATGATAGTAATTCTTGTCTCATGATGTTGTAATGAGACAATGCACATATAAATCACTGAACACAGGAGCTGGCATGCAATAGGAAACTATTGTTATAGGTACTGACAATTCTTGTTATCATCAAATGTATCCCTGAATACTGCCTTTAGTGCCCTAATCTATAAAATAATGCCTCTCTCAGAAAGGAGTTCTAAGAATTCTCCTATTTGATAATATGAAAGTATCACAATGGGCAGTAAAATATGAATTGCAGCAAATTCTAAAAAAAAAAAAATCAAACGGACAATAAAAAAAAAAATCTCATGTTACTGCTCTGGGAAACTATTTTTTACCATCGTCTACCTACTACCTACCTACCCACTCATTTCTGACTGAGTGCTGTCAGGGAAGAAGCCCGCCCTTAGAGAGGAGCAAAGAGCAATTAGACCCCCAAGGGGATGGCCGCGGAGACAAACAAGTGAGACAAACAAGTAGTAAGTCAGAGCAAGACAGTTTACTACTCCTCGCAGCCCAGAACGGGAGTATCCGGCGGCTGTGTTGATTCCGCTTCCTCGCAGACCCACCGGACAACACACGGGGCGGAGGGAAGGCACTCAGGCGGCTGCACCGCAGCTGACAAGCGCATGACCCAGGGCTCGGCACCTTTCCTAGCAAGCAGCCAACAACCCCTTAGGCCCACCTTCCCCTGATGAGTGAGTGGCAATTACACAGTGGTTGCCTTGACCTGCTTAGTTCCCAGGTGACCAGCTACAAGAACTGCTCAGCTTCAGGGACAGATATGGCGTGAAGTCTGGCGCACTCAGGAAGGACTTACAGGGACGCTGGGGCCCAAGGTGGACTCTCACTCCCAAAACATGTATAGCTCATAGGAATATAATCCTAGGCCTATGCACAACCTAAATGCATGCATGTGTGCATCCAAAAACATACAAAATGTTCATAGCGGTATTATTTTTGAAAGGCACAAGTTGGAAGTGACTAAAAATGTCCAACAGTAAAATAGATACATTATGCTATATTCCCACAACGGAGTAGTTACACCGGTAAATATGCCACAGCTACACAAATTGAGATGAATTTCATAAATGTGTTGAAGGGAGCCAATGCAAAAGAATGCATAGTTCTACTTAACTAATGTTAAAAACAGCCCAAATGAATCTATGATTTTAGAAACCAGGGTAGCTGTTAGCTGGGGGATGGGAGGGGGTGTGGGGGTGGAGAAGGAAGTAGTGATTGGACAGGAAGCCTCTGGGCTACCAGTAACGTGCTCTTTCTTCACTGAGACTTGATTCCATGGGTGTATATGGGTATATTCCCTTTGTGACAACTCAGCCAGCCGTAAACTTGTAACTTGTGAGTATATTCTAAATATGCTATATTTCGGTGAAATGGTTTTTGGAGGCGGTTGGACCAAGTAAGGAGAATAGGAATATTGGACCCACAGCCACCAACCCCTTCAAAGATGCACATTTCCTGTAGCAGAAAACCAGTCCTTCTAGCAAGGAGTCTGCCTCTCTTCCATTGCTTGGCTCCTGACAGCTGAAATGGAAGCGCCTCACACATCACAGATAGACTCCCCTCAATGAGCTTTAATAAAGGACATCATCTAAAAAACCCAAATGAACCACTTAATGGAGCTGTTTCTTCCTTCTTCCTTCCTCACATGCTTCTTTCCCCTGCCTGCCTCTCTTAAACATTTTCGTTTTCATAATATACTTCAGAAACCCTTTGTCCATACATTGATTATAAAAACAATTAAATCCTAAAAAGGGGGCATCACCAATATTCTAGATAATACTTATACATGATTTCTCAAATTCCTGTTTATAAAAATCCCCCAGTACCACCAGTCTTCTGATCACTGACATTATATAATCTTCTTGATTAACTACCTTTCCAGTCAGAGGAAAGTGATGATGAGGTTTTTGGTGCCTAGAATACTTGATCTATTGACCAGGCTTTTATTAAGGCTTAAACAGAAAATATGAGCTTCTTGTATCCTAGACTTGCCAAGAAGATGATTCTGGCACTGTTATTTGAACAGTTTATGGATGCCATGAAAGCCCAGAAGTTGGCAATTGCCACAGAACTTTCCTCAGACAGCTGCTGAAAATTATTTCTAATAAGTAGGAGGATGCAGGTGGGGTGGCAGCTGGGGGACAGTGGGAGAAGTGAGAAGCCTAATTTGTGGATAGACAGTTAAGCAAAGAAGTCTTCTTTCTCAGCTTGGATTTCCAATAGCAGAAATATATATTTGGGTTCTTTCTGTTCCTTTTTAACTTGGCAGTTTATAACTTCTAACATCTTATTGTCAGGATGCATGTAAATATTAGCAGAAACTATTTCCCTCTAGAGTCTGCTCGAGTTAATGTAGAATCCATCTTTGGTATTCCCAGGACATAGTAGAAAATGTTTGCTAACATAGAGCACATAAAGTCAGTTAAAAATAAACAGTTAGGAATAAGTTAAAAATGAATCTCACTAAGTATGTATCAGTAAGGCAAGAAGTTATTCAAAAGAACTGCAATAAGTTAGACCAGAACTTGGTCTACTATTTCTAGCCTTCATTCTAGAGGCTCAATAGTCATCTTATCTGAAAATAAACAGGATAGCTGGAATTATCCATCAAAACTGTTACTATAAAAATGTACTAGAAATGCATTTTAACAATTACTGGTAGAAGTATTTATCCAGTATTTATCATTCAGTATTTTTATTGTCCATGTCTGCTTTCTGTCATAACTATGGGATTCTTTAAGTCAGAGATGTCTTTACATATCATAAGCTCTAGCATAATACCTTTTGTTGCATGCGCAAATAAGTTTTGGGGGCTAGTATTATGGAGAGAAAACAGAGGAGTTATTGACCCATCTCAGCTACTTCTGTCCCATCTAGTTTGACTGTCTCTACTTCCCACAAGTTACAGAACACAATGATTGCTGTTTTCTCCAGCTTCTCATCACATCCCCTGTTATTTTAAAAAAGTGAATTTAAAAGTCAAAGTAAAATTGAGTGGAAAGTACAGAGAATTCCCATGTACTCTTTGCCTTCATATATGCACAGCCTTCCTTATCAGCATCCTGTACCACAGTAATGCATTTGTTGGAAATGATTAGCATACGTTGATATATCATCTCCCTAAATCCATAGTTTATGTAAGTTTCATTTTGTGTTGTAACTCCTATGAGTTGTGAAAATGTATAATAATTTACCACTGTAGTGCCATACAGAAGAAAAACCCTCTGTGTTCTGCCTCTTCATCCTCCCCTCCTAACTCCTGGCAAACACTTGTCTTGTAATGTCTCCATAGTTGTGTCATATAGTTGGAATCTCAAAATATTATCTTTCCCACTTTGGCTCCTTTCACTTAGTAATATGCAGTTAACACTCTTCCATATCTTTTCCTGGCTTGATAGCTTGGCAAGTTTTTTTTGTGCTTTCTATATTTTTAAGATGACACTTCATATTATTTCAATCTGTTTTCATTATTGAAGGGGGCGGGAACCCACAAATTCATTGTCTGCAATTAAAATCATCTAGGTATTTTATAGATACAAATATCCAAGTACAGGCCAAATGCTCTGATTTGTTTGGTCTCGGGTGATGTCCAGGCATCAGGGGATTCTCCCAAGTGTTAGGCTCTGAGTTGAAAACTATCACTATAGTTGGTACATTTATTCTAAACAACTGAACGTTTGTGAATCTCTCTAATACAGGAGACTTTGACTCTACCCACCACACCCTCACATGTGATAACATCGTAAATAATCAGCAAAGTCATTGTCACCCATCATAACGAGCACTCCTGATTTTTTTTCTTTTTCCAGCCTCTGCCAGCTTGTTGCTTCATCAAGAGCATAGATGATGTAAGATGAACTTCCCTATATGCTGCTTAATGCTAATATTATCCCATAATCTAACCCCAAATCCAGACCACTCGTGGACTGCTGGGCTCCACTTTAAAATAACCTAGCACTGGAGGTCATTTCTACATTGGTTACACCCAGATGGACAAGCAATCCTCCACATGCAGCTAACTTCAGACTTGAATGGACAGAAGTCTGCTTGTGCTCATGCTTTTGCTCTCACAATGCCTAAAAGTTACCCTTGGTCCCCACTCAATTACAAAGGGAGTGAAAACTAGATTGTTTTTTTTTTTTTTCCCCCCTCTATTATCCCACATCTAGTGCAGGACCTGATACACAGCAGGTATTCTATGCATAATTGTTCAATATACACATGAATGAATGAACGGGATAAATGACCAGCTCATTCAACCCTAAACTGATTACGATCTGGAATATACAATGTATCCCTCATTAGAGTTTGGGCTTGACAATAGGAAGGATTGGGCACACTACACCTGTCACTCAGAAACAAAGGAACAAGGGTACAGGGACTGGGTGCCACCTGGCTTCTGGAGCACTGCCCTTTTGATCAGGGGTCGGAGGCAGCAGCTTCCTCTGGAACCATGGTTCTGAAAGCCAGCAAAGTTGTCCTCTGCTGCATTTTCAGCTGTCCACCTGCATAAAGATGGCTCTATCTGGAATAGATGCTTTGTACTTGAAGGTAACTTCATGGAGCTGATAACACATTGTCTCATTTGATTGGAAAATAAATACCTTTCACTAGTAGAGAGTTTTTAGTAAGTACTGGTAAGTACATTTAGTAGAAATCTGGATGCTTTATAAGCCTGTGTTAAATTAAATAATGTATTTTGCAATTCTAACTCAAAACTTGAGGACAAACCACAAATTAAATAACAGGCAATTTTATTTTAATAAATGAGTCTTAAAATGACTCCCAAAGGACCACTGTCTCTCTTTTACTCTCACTCTCCAACATTTGTAATTACTATACCTGTATGAAAATCTTCAGAGAGCAATAACAGCAGCTTTTTTAAAATAAATCTCTTCCAGATAAATCTACTTGTGTGGATATTTCACATACATATTTCATGCTACACTTTCACTGGTTGAGATCTCTGTATTTGTTCAGCTTTTTTGTTTAGCAATTTGACATATCAACCTGTTGTCCTCGCATATGGCATGTGCCCAACCCTTCAGGTGGCCATGTTCATAACTTAATGATAGAGGAATAACAGTCCTGATCAAAATCAACTTGGAGTTGATTTGGGTGGAAATTTTCACTGTTTCATCCCAGGAGTTTTGAGTCTAGAATGCATAATCAGAAAATGCCATGTTAAATTAGGAAATCTGAAAAATCACTCACAGCAAGAGTCTCCACAAGAAATATCTTGAATGAGAAGCTCTATCTTAACTCACCTTTGGCTGAACTCTGTTCTTTGCACACACTTCTATTCACATTTATTGCTTCATTGATCTTCATAAAAATATTTCTACTCAACGTTAAAACAGTCATTACCAAATATCTTAACTAATAGCTAACTGTCATCATCACTGTAAATATTATTCATTCCTGGTGCCGTAACATTCTTGCATTTAATATGAACATTTAAAATGTTATTTATTCACAGCTGTATCATCAGTTTCTCTAAGCTTCAGAACAGGACACGGTAGGTCTTTCTTCATTTGCTGGAAGGACACTGAACACGTGGGCACAGATTCTCTACACCTGGAGACTCACTGAAGGGGTGGGCACTGTCTAAGTGAGCACCAGGAGCCGTCTATGCTCCCTCCCCCTGAGAACCAGGCTTCTGAATGAGGGCCTGGCAGTGGCAGCCTGTAGAACTGGCAAAGTGAGGATTTGCATGATTCTGGATGGTTTCAATCTACTATTTGGAAACTTCTAGACAGATAATTTCTAAAGTTTCCAGTGCCAAAATTCTATGACTTGAATAAAGTAATGTGTTTAAGCACTTCTAAATTTTATTCTCTTAAGCATCCCAGCACTTACATTATCCATTTTCTTAATGAAATAAGCAGATTATTGTGGGTGTAATTCCAAAATCCTTAAATTCGATAGTACTATAATTTAGCAAATCATTTGTTCCCCCCAAGTTGATAACTCTCTGGAAAGAAGAAATAAAGGAAGATTTTATGTGTGGAATAAGGTTATCAGACCAGCTCATCGAAAATGTTCTTCTACCTAAACCCTTACATTGGTTGCAATAAAATATTGACTGTTTTAACTAAGTAGGAAAACATTTTGATTCCAAAAATTACTTTGTGTAGAGTATGTACTCAATAAGTATATATTTAATGTTATTGTTGTCAAGGATAGTTAGGCATCTGTTGTACATAAAACACACTTTTACAGTTGGTGGTAAAATGAAATAAAATGAGAGTCTCTGCAAATAGCAATTTATTATCAACTGTCCTGACATCCCAGGCTTCTAACTCATCACCACTAAGAGTCAAGCTGTAGAATGAGAGTCCACTGAGAAACTTGTTTTTTTTTTTCTAAATCACCTATGAATTTTATATGAGAACCTTCACACCCTTCCTTATATAAAATCATCACAGTGCTCTTTCACATTTAAAAAAAAAAAAAAAAAAAAAAAAAGGCTATCCCAGCTAAAACTACACAAGGATCTCACTAAGAATTTCTACTATCCATTATTCCTCCAGCCTGATTTTAAAGTACAGGTAATAGTGTCCTCCTCTTCTAAGTGTGACATGCTAAAATCCATTCCTGGCAGGAACACCTAAGTCAGGATGGGGAGTGCAGCTCAGCACAAAGAAGAGGAACTGGAGTTACAGAGAGCTGGGAGCTGTCGCTCACAAACATCCCTGCAGGAAAGAATCACCTAGGAAACGTTGAATCCCGGGTGCTGACTCCAGAGGCCCGAAATGGGGCCTGTGATTCTGCATCTCTAACAAGCACCCAGTGCTTACTGCTATTGCTGGGTCTGTGACCAAATTCTGAGTAACTTGCTTTTAAAAATACCTGAAATGCCTAAGTTAATTATTCTGGGATCTTCAAAATAGAGGAGGTAAAAACAATAAAATTCTCAAAATGATCACATGGAGGTGTAATTCACCAAAAAAGACTCTTTGTTCCTAAATATATTTAAGACAATGAGCAGATAGAGCTAGACAAACTCTCTCTCCTCCCTCTCCCCCCCCTCCCCCCATTAACTCTTTTTACCATCAGCGCCTGTATTTGTATATATCCCATAATTCTATCTTCAAATTTGTTTCTTTTCCCCTAGTGAGCTTCACCACTTCCGCTAGAAATGCTAGTTCAGAGGTCGGCGGGGGATGTTCTTTTAGTATGATATTTGTCTTGTAAGTAAAGGCAGACAGAGACCCCTGGAGTTTTTAGAGTCAGGGGCATGCTCTTAGCAGACCTCCCAACCCGTGTCAGCTCTGCCGATAACTAGATGGTGGGTCGTCACTGAGCCTTAACACCTCAGCAGTAAAATGAGAACCTTGGAAAAGATGTCACCACGTCACACCAGGGCCCTGACATCCTTTGTTTCTTTGATTAAGTCACTAGTTGTAAATAACTTGATATTAACGAAAAATATTTAACTTCTGAGCTAATGACCCTTCTTGAAAAGGTGCCTCCTGCGTGCCCTGCAAGAGGAAGGCAACGCCCTACACCGTGGGAGCCTTCTGCGCTTTCATTTCTCAGTATAGACCGACCCCTGCTGGCCCTGCCCGGGACTACCTCCCCTGCTGGTCAAGGCTGTCTCCTTGGCCACACACTCACTCTAACCTTCTCTTAGCCCAACCCCGTTGTCCACCCACCATCCTTCCACTGGGCACAGGAAAGAGTGGGATGGGCATAAGTGCGTTTTTCATTAAAAAGGACACAAAGGCCACTTAAGAAAGACCCACAAAAGAGGAAAGCCCTCAGGGGCTAGAAGAGGAATAGAGGCAAGTCTTCCCTCTCCCAACCTGCAGCCCATGAAAAGGGTGCTTTGTTTACTTACAGTGTCTAATCCCTCTACTCCTGATCTAGTGTTTCATGCACATTACTCATTGGACTCTTGGGATTTTTCCTCAGTAGCATATGTAAAATCTATTGTACTGCTGCCACAATGGAGTACATTTTGACCAGAAAGCTTTTATCCCTTTTAAGTGCTAGTAAATGATTGTTCTGTTCCTCTCTGTAGAAAAGTTAAACCATCCTCAGTAGGGTGAATATTATCTTTCCATTCTCTCATGCTAGGCATAAGAAATTACTATAATTTACTACAGCGCAAAGGTAATAAACGTGGGAAGAAGTCATCTTTTCAACATCTAAACACGTTTCTGGAAAAGCTTTTCACTGCCCACAGTTCTAATTGTTACTGTCTTTGTACCTAATTGATTGAGTCAGAGCACATGTGATCATTTCAGTACGATGTAATTCTGGTCATGGTTTGGTGGGGCATATTTCCCTTTAGCTCACAAATGCTTTAAAATACGTTTCTGCTTCATATTATGGGCAATTATTCTTTCTGTTCAGAATCTGTGAAGTTAATTCTTCACATTTCCTGGAAAACCTTTTTCCCCTTTTTGTCCTGATGAATAAGTGGTTACTTCTCTAAATATAAGTTTCAGAAATTTCTACAGCTAATGCTGATGTAAAGCACAGCTAATGAACATGCATTGGTATGTGTCTCATAGCACATCTGAACGGCATTTTAAATGCCTTTCTCCGCGGTCTCCTTCCATATTTTCATGATTTAATTAAGACATCACGGGGACTACGAGGAGCTGTAACAGCCAGCGATGTGTTGGGCAGGCAGGACGGTTGTCAGAAACTACCTACATTTATTAGGGAGTAAGAAAATGCAGCAGCGAGTGGGCAGTCCCACCACCTCCTTATTTCCTGCCTTCCTCCCGGGTGAGGAAAGCACTGACCCACCAGGCAGGGAAGTTGAATATGCTGGAGCCTCTTCCCAGCTGTCCTCCCGCCCACACCCATGAGTACTTTTTTTCTAACCCCAGCCCTGGGTCTTGAACCCCGGTCTGTGTGCTGTGCATGGCCTGCATCTTACCTGCCTGAGTCAGAGGGGTGCACCACCATGCATACATTCTTGCAGGGCACATTGCCTGCTGCCACACACAGATACCCTGTAAGAGAAAGTGGAGGTTGACTTGGTTCTGCTCCTTCTCAGGCATGAACTCAGTTCCAGCATCCCACCTGGGGCTAGGAGAAGAGTCAGTCATTCATTTCTTTCCACACTGTAACCCTTACTAAACCATCGCACAGTATCACAAGCAAACATTCATTGTGTTGCCTGTGTCAGAGATACATTCACTTCCTGCCCCCATACCCATGTCTTTCTTTACCCCTGGTAACCACTCATTTGTTCTGTTTCCACTAATTTGTCATTTCCAGAATGTTATCTAAATAGAATCAAGCAGTCTATAACCTTTTAAGGATTGTTTTTTTCCCTCAGAATTATTCGCAGGGGGTTAGCCAAGCTGTTACTAAATAGTCTTCCATCGTGTAAATGGATCAGAGTTTAACCATTCACCAACTCCACATTGAATTGTTTCCAGTTGGGACTGTTCTAAAGGACACTGCTGTAATTCTTCTGTGAAGATTCCAGGTGAAATAAATTTCATTTCTCTAAGATAAATTCCCAGTACAATTTCTGGGCCATATAGTAGTTACACATTTAGTTTCTTAAGAAACTGCATTACTGCTTTAGAATGACTATGAAATTTTACATTATCTCCAACAATGTAGAAGTGATTCTGTTTCTCTGAATTCAAACATTTATTACTATTATTTTTTTAGCCATTCGGATAGGTGTGCAGTGCTATCTCATCGTGGATTTAATTTGTATGTCTGTCCTGGCTAATGATATTTTTCTGTTGGATTTTGAGAATATGTTGCTTATAGCAGCGACTAGTCCCTTTTTCAGACACATGAATATCTGAATTCTCCTCACAGTCTCTAGTTTGTCTTTTCATTTTCTAGTCTTTCACAGACATTTTTAATTTTGATAAAATTCAAATCAAGTTTTGCATTTATGGATTATTTTTGGTGTCACATAGAAGAATACTTTGCCTAACTTAGAACCCCGAATATTCTCTGTAATGTTTTTTTCTAAAAGTCTGTTTTACATTTAAGACCGTGATGCATCTGGAGTTAATTTTTATATAAGTGTGAGACTTAGGTTAAAGAGGTTTTTTTGGCCTATGGATATTTAATTTGTTGAAAGGCTCTCTTTCCTCCATTGAAATGCTTTTGCACATTAGTTAATAGTCAGTTTTACATATTTGAGTGTATTTTTTGTTTCTGGATTCACCATTGTTTCATTGATCTCAATGTCTGTACCTCCCATATCACATAGTGTGAATTACTGCAACTAGATACGAAGCCTTCAAATTAAGTAGAGAGAATCTTCCTACTTTATTCTTCTCTAATTTTAGCTGTTCTAGTGCCTTTGACTTTCCTTAAAAATTTTTGAATAATTGTATCTATATCTACAAAAAATAGAATTTTAATAGGAAAAGCATTAAACCTGCATTATCAGTTCAGGGAGAATTGACATTTTATCTAACTCATAAACATGATATGCATCTCTATCCTCTATATCTGTTATTTCTTTCATCAATATTGCATTATTTTCAGCATGTAAGTCCTCTACGTGTTTTAGATTTATACCTAAGTATTTCATTCTGAAATGATTTTAATAGTATTACATTTCTAATTTAAGTGTTCATGTATTCATGCTAGTATACAGAAATTTAAATAGTATTATAATCCTAATTTCAATGTCCATGTATTCGTGCTCACATATAGAAATACAGTACATTTTTTGTATATTTATTTTGTATCCTGTGATGGCTAAATTTACTCTGTTCAAGAATGCTTTTGTATATTCCTTGAGATTTTCTATAACATGAAACCTTGTCATCTGCAAATAGGGATACTCTTTATCTTCCTTTTTAATTTGTATGTCTTTTATTTCCTTACCGCATTGGCTAGACTATGCGGCACTACATTGAATACGAGTGGTGAGAGCGTACCTTGCCTTGTTCATGATCTTAAGGAGAAAACAGTCTTTTGCCATTAGGTATAAAGTTGGAGAGTTTTTATAGATACTCTTTATCATGTTGAGAAATTTCCCTCTATTTTTATTTTCTGAGAGGTTTTACTATGAATATGGAATTTTCTCAAGTGCATTTTCTGTATCAGTCAATAGGCTCATGTGATTTTGCTTCTTTAGTCTGTTAATATGGTAAATTGCATTGGTTGATATGCAAGTGCTGAACCAGGCTTACATCCCTACAAGTGGAATAACCCATCCAGGTTGAATAAGCTCACTTGATCATGAATGTAATTGGTGTGTGTGTTTTGTTAATTTTCATTTATGAGGTTTCTAGTTTGTTTCTGTATTGTAGTTACATAAAGTGAATTGGGATGTATTTACTCCTGTATTTCCTGGAAATGGTTTTGTATAATTGATTTTAATTTCACTTAAAAAGTTTTGTAGACTTCTCCTGTAAAACCATCTAAGTTAGATATTTCTTGTTTGGGAGTTCTTAACTTAGAAATTAAATATCCTTTAAGAACTACATCTCTGTTGATTTTATTACTTGGGTGAGTAGCAGTAATTTATATTACCAAGAAATTGACCCCTTTCATCCAAGTTGTCAAATTAATGTGTGCAGAGCCATTCATAGTATCCCTTTATTATCATTTTGATGCTTGTAGTGATAGTCCCTGTTTCATTCCTGATAATGGTAATTTGTTTCTGCTTCCTTTTATTCTTTAGAGATGTACATGAGGTCTGTTAATTTTATAGATCTTGACAAAGAATCACCTCTTTGTTTCATTGATTTTCTCTATTGTCTTCCTCTGTTCAATTTCATTGTTTTCTGCTCTTAAGTGGATTCATTCCTTTCTTTTGTTTAGAGTTTATTTATCTCTTTTCTAGGTTTGTGAGGTAGAAGTTTAATTATAAATTTAAACTTTTTCTTCTCTTCTAACATATGCTATGAATTTCCCTTTTAACTTTATTTTAGCTATACCCTGACAAATTTTAATTGGTTATGTTTATCTTCATTCAATTCAATTCCATTTAAATTTCCTCTTTGATCAATAGTTTGTTTAGCTTTGTGTTGATTAAATTCCACATGTTTATAGATGTTCTTGATATCTTTCTATTTTCATTTCACTACAGTAAGAGAATACACTTTTTGGTGTTTCAATTCTTTTTAAATGATTGAAGTTATTTTGACCCAGAATATGGTCTATCCTTGTAGATGTTCCTTAGGTACTTGAAAAGAACATGTATTCTACTGTTCTCTGGTGAAGTATTTTCTAAATACTTATATGATTTCATTGGTTGATGAAGTCACTGAGTTCCATATCTTTGGTGATTTTCTATCTAGTTACTCTTTCAACTGCTGAGAACTGGCTGTCGAAGTCTCCAACTGTAATTGTGGCTTTAAGTTCTCCTGTAAGTTCTATCAGGTTTTTTTTTTTCAGTTATTTTGCAATTCTGCTGTTTGGTGCTTGCACATTAAAGATTGCTGTGTCTTCTTGATAGGTTGCTTTTTATGATAACTTTTACTGAAGAAATATAACTTTGAAGCGTGCATCATTATATGTCTTACGTTTATATAAAGTACAAAGATCATCACTTAACACCCAAATCTATCCTTCATCCTATAATTGACCCCTTTTACCTGTTTTGCAGGCCCCTCTTCCTTCTAGTAGCTAATAGTTTCATCCTACAGTCTAAAAGTTTATTTTTGTTTTACTTAGTTCATTTGTTTGGTTTATATTTCTGTATACTACATATGAGCGAAAATATATAGGGTTTGTCTTTCTCCACCTGATTTTCTCTAAGCATTATACTCTCTAGATCCACCCATGTTGTTGCAAATAGCAGGATTTTTATCTTTTTTATATTTGAGTAGTAGTTCATTATGTGTACATATCATATATTCTTTATCCAATTATCTGTCAATGGGCACTTAGGTTTTTTTCTAGCTCTTGGGTATTATACATAATGCTTCAATAAATGTGGACAGTTGCATATATCTCTTCAAATTTGTTTCTGTGTTTTTCCAGTAACTACCCAGAAGTGAAATAGCTAAATCATATGGAATTTCTGTTTTTAATTTTTTGAGGACTGCATTCCCTACGGGTTGCATCAATCTGCATTCCCACCAGCAGTGTACAAAAGAGGAAACCCTTCTCTCCACATCCTCTCCAACATTTATTTCCCGTATTTTGGATAACAGCCATTCTCACAAGTGTAAGGGTATCTCATTGTGATTTTGATTTGCATTTCTCTAATTATGAGTAATCACAAACATCTATTCATGCGCCTGTGGCCATCTGTATGTCTTCTTTTGAGAAGTACCTATTCACATATTTTTTAATTGGGTTATTATTATTAATTTTTGCTTTTGTTTTCATTGTTATTGGAGTAGAGTATCTCTAAGAACTATGTCAAGAAGTGTATTGCTTTGTTTCCTTCAATGTATTTTATGGTTTTAGGTTTTACATCGAAGTCTTTAATGATTTTTAATTATTTTTTGAATGATGTTAGATATTGGTCCAGTTTCATTCTTTGGCACATGACTGTTCAGTTTTACCAACACTAGTCATTGAAAAGACTTTGCTTGCTCCATTGCATGCTCTTGGCTTTTTTGTCTTAAGTTAGTTGTCTATATATGTCTGAGTATATTTGGGAACTCTTAATTCTGTTCCATTGATTTATGTTTCTGTTTTTATTCCTATATTCTCTCTTTTAATTACTGTTGCAGTATATTGCTTGTAGTATAGTTTGAAGAATGTAGAATTGCATTTTTTCATCTTTTTTTTCAGGATGTTTTCTATACCGGGTCTTTTAAAGTTCCCAATTAATTTCAATTTTTGTCCTATTTTTGTGAAGAATTCTATTGGTATTTGAGGGATTGCATTGAATCTGGATATTGCTTTAGGTAGTATGGTCATTTTAACACTGTCATTCTTCCATCCATGAAGTCAGAAATCTTTCCATTTCTTTGTGGTTTCTTTTCAACCACGTCTTATAGTTTTCAGTGTAAAGGTCTTTCATTTCTTTGGTTAAATTTATTGCAAAGTAATTCATTCTTTTTGATGAGACTGTAAATGGGATTGTTTTGTAGAGTTCTCATTCTACTAGTTTGTTATTTGTGTATAGAAATGCAACCAATATTTGTATATTAATTTTATAGCCTGTGACTATACTGCATTGATTTATCTTTTTATAGCTTTTTACTAAAGTTTTTTAATTTTTCTGTCTATTATCATGTCATCTGTAAATAGTGATCAGTTTACTTCTTTCTTAAATTTGAATATCTTTTATATTCTTTTCTTATTATTTACACTACCTAGATCTTCCAATACTATATTGAAAAACAGTAGTGAGAGTGAACATCATTGCCTTGTTCCAATCATTCAGTTTTAGATCTTCCTGGATCTTAGTATAATCGCTGAAACCTGGAATTTTTGTATTATATTATGAGACTGTTGATATTATTTAAACCAGCAGAGCTGGCTTTTTAAAACTCTGCTCTGTCCAAAGATTAGAGAACTGGTCATTCCTGCCAGTTGAGTAAAAGTCCAAGTTCGCCTCTCATGTTCTGTTGACAGGTGAAGTGGGGCTCTGCATTATGTTGGGTGGGAGTTCTGGCTCCCCACATGATCTCCACCAGTGCCGTATTAGGTATGGCCTTTTGGTGGCCTGGGTGATGAAAAGACCTAAATAGGTAGTTTCTGAAATCACCCTTGTAATTTTGGAGATGGATGCCTTATTATAGCTGAGAGGGAGTATAAGTCCAAGTTCCCCACATGGTCTGAACTAATACAACGGGGATAGGGAAATTCTCATAGTGTAATAATCACCATTCTCTACGTGACCCTACCTAATGCCACCTTGGTGGGAATGTTGGGCACCCCTCATATCCTTATAAGAATGGAAGTCTAAACTTTCTACTCAGACTTTGCTGACATAAGTGGCGGTAGTTACCACAAATTTTCCATGGTGTTCAACTGAAGAAGTAATTTTCTAAAAGTGTTCTGTCTTTTGTGAGATTAGGCAAAAGTGTGGGCATATTTAATGTATAGTCAGAGTCACAAGGCTGTGTGAGGCTGGAGTCTGCTCTCAGTTATTGAAATTATGTCATGATATAATACTAATCTAAACAGTTTTTATTTAAGGAATGAGCACCTTTCATTAATTTATACGAAAGTACTGCATGGCCTGGGAGCAGCTTGAATGTCTAGGAACTATGTTTACAATAAGTAGCAAGATAATTCCCCAGTATGCTGATGCTTTGAGCTAAAACTTAAATGAACTGGGTGAACATAAAATATGGCCTACTACATAAGCCCAGACTAGAACCAAAACCAAGTAGCCACCACAAAGAAGAAGAAGACATATAAAACCATGAAAATTTAGTTTCTATCTGAAGGAGAACAGATATGATTATAGCATCACAATTGATAATATTTTAGGAACCAGGGAGAAAGTTCCAGGAAAAAAGTAAACATTATCTCAGTTATCTAAAAAGGAGATTCTAAAATTTTTATATCATTAATCTAATGTGTATCCTTGGGAAAGTTCCAGAATGAATTTTTAAACAGGTGGTTTGGAATGATCTAGAAAATAGACATCCCCCCCACCCAGAATGACAAATTAGAAATACCTAAAACTGCCTATATTTCCCTCTTTAAAATTATTTATACAGACATGTCAGAGTTATGTAACTCCATTTAAGATAACATTTAAAACTGTATCAAAATAGGCTTGCAGAAAAAAAATAAAAGAAACGAGTTGGGTAATGGATACATATGTTGAGAGTCTTATGACAAAAACTATATTATTAATAGTCTGAGAAAATTCAAAAGATCACTGATTTGCCTAACTGAAATCATTTTACAAGTGATTGGGCAAGAAAATAGATGGCATGCTCCTGGTGAAGTTAAAAGGTGGTTAAGACTGGAAGTTGATTAGACCTAGCTTTCAATTCTCAATTTACAAACTTGTCAGCCTCAGTCTCCTCATCTGTAATATAGGAATAGTAATGTCATAATTGTTATAATAAGTCTAGTACAGGATAAATAAGTCAGATATTGTGGGTAAAGCGCTTAAACGCACAAGGAATTGTCACATTCATTCTCGGCTTTGTTGTGTCTGTTTCTGTTATAACCTTTGTTGACAACACATAGCTGGTAAAAATAGGTGATATATTGCATGTGCTTCATGGAGATCACAGGATTAGACCTGTTTTCCATAGAATAGAAATGAAAGGATCAAAAATTGAAGAAGAGACTTGACATCATTTGGTGTAAAGATATAAAAGTTGTCCCAGCAGAGCTTACTGGAAGCAAGTAGCATGATTATTGTCAAACTACCCACAGAGCTCAGGCTGCATCCAGGAGAATTTCTACAGAACAGATGAGAATAACTGTTCTGTATTTTGTACTTGTCAACCCACATTTGGAAGTCTGAGTTTGGTTCTGGGTGCCCTGTTGTAAAAGAGAAAGTAACAAATGAGATTGACTTCAGAGATAAATCATCAAGATTATGGAGCTCTCGGAAATCTTGACATAAGAGTGAATAGATAAAAGGGGCATGTCGCCTGGAGGAGAGTCAGCTTAGCTGGAACATGATTACTCTGTTTAAAACCATTGAAAACAGTATCATTCAAGAGCTATCTTTTTGTGACCTTTGGGTATGCTCACAGTTTAGATAGAGAACATTTGATTATGGGAATTAGAAGAAAGCCAACATTAAAAGAATTGTTTAAGAGTCTGTCTTTCATTACTTTTTTTTTATCCTAAAGTGAAGTCAGACTATGAAGCACTTCATGAAGAATCTATCAAAATACTTTTACACAATCTTTAACTGCTCCAATTTGTCAATGTCAACTTATATCTGTAAGTATATCTGCTCTGTCCTGACACTTTTTAAATGGAAAGAAACACACTGTATTCAGCTCAAAGCATTATTTAGGTCAATATTTCTCCTCCTAAGAGTTACCATTATGGGCTCCTTACTAACTGGTACATTTGAATTGCCATCGTATTTTCTTAGCAATGGCATTATTTCTTTTCTTATAGGTTCATAAACTGACAGTGTCAGTAGTTTTTCTTCTATCCCTAACTGCTTATGAAGTTATTTTTCTGGATGTTTTAATCATGTCATTGCAAGTTATTCCCAATAATACTGTATCAAGCTTTAATTGTGTTACCATTTTGCAATTATTAGACCAGTAAATGTGTGTTCATATTTATTACTATACTTCTCACAAAATTATAGAAGTATCATTTTTGTTTTCAGCAATAATAGTTAATAGTTAATAGTTAGCAATAATAGTTAATCCCTGATATACTACTTACCATAAATCATCAGTAGAGTGTCTTTTCAGGCAAAAAGAAACAACAGTTCATTTTTATTATGTTGGAAATCGAATTTCTTAGGACCTTAATTGCTAAGAAATGAAGTAGAAAACATTTAAGTACTGCTGTTAAAGACAAATTCTACTTCAGGACATATATTCAAAAGAACTGAAAACAGGGACTCAAACATATTTGTACACCTATGATTATAGCAGCATCAGTCACAATAACCAAAAGATGGAAGCAGCCCTGTGTCCATCTGTAGATGAGTGGATAAACAAAATCTGGTTCATACATGCAGTGGAGTACTATTCAGCCTTAAAGAAAATTCCAACATGTGCTGCAACATGGACGAAACTTAAAGACATCACATGAAGTGAGACAAACCAGGTAAATACTGTAGGATTCTACTAGCATTGTCAAATTCATCAGAACAGAAATTAGAACAGTGATTTCCAGGGCCTGTAGAGAGAAAGGAATGCAAAGTTCCCGTTTAGCTGGTACGGTTTCATTGAGTCTATGAAAAGTTCTGTAGATGGCTAACGTTGATGGTTATGTAACACTGTGAATGGACTCAATGCCACTGAAATATATACTTAAAATGGTTGGAATAGTGCGTTTTTGTCATGTGTATTTTGTCACAAAACAGGAGGAAGGGAGAGTGAGGGAAAAAGAGAGAGAGGAGAGAATGCTGATTATGTAGTAAAATCTCATGACTCGTGGGATGGGATTAAAGGCATTTTGTTTTGACAGATATGAATATTAGCCATTAAGGTAGCAGTCAATATATTCTTTAAATGTCCTGGGCATGAAATCAAACCAAATAAATACGCATGAATTTAATTCAACATGTCTTTATTGGCTATCTATCATTACATGCAGCACACTGGGCACCATATAAAGAATGGAAGATTATTAAGTTTCTACCATCAACTTTCTATCTTCTGAGTTTTGTCATTCCCCCACTCCCACTGCTTTCTGATAGCTCTCATGACCCCTCTCCTCCAGTTATATCAGTGCCCTGGGTCTCCTTTTCCCCGTCAGCCTAAGACCCACATAAAGCCAAACATCCTTTTGCTAGCACCCTCCACTACCTGCTGTACAATCCTTCTGCCTCATCCCTACTGGACAATGTAAAACCAAGGACTGATGACACTATCCCACTGCTCTCCTTTCACACTTTTCAAAACTTATTTAAGGAGACCTAATGTATACCAGACACTGGCCTGAGCTTTAGGAATACGACAGTATATTCCCATGACCCCATATATAGTCAGTGCTCTCCGGAACCCTTAGTTTTATGGAGGAGACTGACCAGCAAGCAATCACCATACACCTCAGTAGACCTTAGATGAGAGTAGGCTCATCCAGGCATGCTGGGTCTTCTCAGGGAACTGTCCTGTGCCCTGTGCCTCTGAGCTTTTGCTCTCAAGGGTCTCTGGGTCTGGAAGGCCTTCTTTCTGGCTATATTTCCTGGTGTCAGTTTTTCCAGAGTCTTAACTCAAAGCCCTTACCTTCTGAAGTTCTTCCTAAGACTTGCACTCCAGTGAGTCACTTCTTCCTTATACTCCTCCTATTTCTTTCTAAAATACCTTTTATAGACTTAACACAGATTATATTAAATTCAGTTCTGCATGTTTGTCTCAACCTGGAGACTTAATTTCCCAAGGATGGGAATTGCATCTTCCATAGCATCTAGCACAGCATCATGAATGCTTGGCACTTGTTTTGTATTGCTTAAAACCTAAAGTTGAATAGTCTCAAGAATCTGAGGAATTCCAAGTATCAGAAAAGTTTAAATGTGATATATAAACATATCTAGCAGAATGGAAGAACTGAATTTTGTGTTGTTGATTTCTATGTCTGATGAATTATTAGGGAAAGAGCTACCTTCAGTTTGGACAAGGCCAACTTTCTAGCTAAAATGGATTATGCCAGCTTTTACCACATGACCTTTGTACATGGTAAGCCCATGGCTCTTTGATAATATTCCTGGGTCAGCAATCCTCAATCTCCACCCAAATGAGTCTTTTTATTTTCTACATAGCAAAGTTGATGGAGCAAATCAAATAATGCAGCATCAAAAGAATAACCAAGATTATTCCTTCAAATCCTTTTGACCCTGTCTTGAACACTGGGTATTTAAGAGAGAGGAAGGTCTACAGCACTTGGCAATTTCAATGTCTCCCAGAAATAATGCTGATGTTTAGTCTCCATATCAAACATCCAAACAAACATAACATGAAATGTAGACAGTACCCCATGTCTAAATCGTGCTCTTCTGACGGTGCTAGTCTGTTGATTAGATGGATCACATAAAGTTACAATCCTAAGAAAGAGAAGAATAATTAAGGCTAAATGGAAAAAAAAAAAGAAGTCTGAAAAATAAAAAACCATGTGATTGGCAACATGAGAATCTGTAACAAAGGAATCCAAATAAAGGCTGTTAAAGATGGTGGCTTAGGAAGAGCCTAAGCTCACCTCCTCCAATGGACACACCAAATATACTTACGTATGAAACAGTTCTCCCTGAGGAAGATCTGAAAACCAACTAAACAGCTCTTCCACAACAAGGGAGAGAACCACCATACAAAAAAGGGTTGGAGAATCAGAGACATGCTCTCACCAAGAAACCCCATCCCAAAGTAGCAACCCCCAATCAGGAAGGATCTTATATCACACGCTTTCCCCTGTGGAGTAATAAAATGAGGAGTTCGTATGTCACATCAGGTACCCACCCCAACCCTTGGGACCTGCACCAGAGAGATAGCCCCCAAAACATCTAGCTTTGAAAACCAACAGAGATTGCAACCAGAAAACCCAAAAGATGGTGGGGAATGGAGTGTCTGTTCTTAAAGGGCAAACACACAGGTTTACTTCCCCCTGGTAGCTAGAAGAAAAGTAGCAGTTTAACAAGCACCTAAGTCAGGCATGATAGAGACTCTTTAACTAGTCTTAAAGCATCTGCCCACCTCGGGGGCAGGGTTTATTGAAATTCTTTCTAGAGATAAGGCACAGATAGGTACCATTTTGGCATATTTCTGTCTTGCTAGAGCCTGCATACTCACCATACCCCTCCACTCCAGTCCTCTTTGGCACTGCTCAAGGTGACTGAGCAACATGGTACCACTTGTTAAATGCCCCACACCAGTCTTGCTGAGACACCACCAAAGCAAGAGGAAATCACAGAATGTAGACTGGGGGCATGATCTCTGCATTCACACTTGGCCTCACAACAGGCATCAATACCCCTCCCCAAGTAAGAGATTATACACTCATTTAAAGTCCCAATTATTTCAGCTGTCCCCAAGCAGACACATCTATATTGCTGGATCTAGAGGTCAGCAGGTTTACAACTATGGTCACATCGGACCACACATAATGGCATACTTAAGGAATGAAATTGAGGGCTTTGCCTTTAATCAACTTGAAATTAGCTGCTAAAATAGATACCTGTCCTTGGAACACTGACAAGTCATGCAGTGCCTTCAACAATAGTGCTCTATAAAGCTGCCCACAAAACCACAAAGGTTCAAGAAACAACAATAACAACAAAAAAGAAAAAAATGGGTCAAAGTTGAACAACAGCATTCAAATCATACACAAGTCTACTCTTTTAAGAGTGAGAGAAGCAAGCTGGTTTACCTAACACAGACTAACAGAGAGTCAAGCAAAGTAAAGAAACAGAATAATATATTTCAAATGAAAGAACAAAATAAAACCTTAGAAAAATACCTTAATGATATGGAGATAAGCAATCTACCAGATAAACTATATCAAGTAATGGCCATGAAGGTGCTCACTGAACCCAAGAGAATAGATGACCTAAGTATGAACTTAAACAAAAATAAAGAAAGAAAATATAAGAAAGTACAGAACAGAAGTCACAATATTGAAGAAAATAAGAACTAAACTGAAAAAATACAAGAGAGGAGGTCAACAATGGAAATGATGAAGCAGAAGAATGAATAATAGAATTCAATGACAGGGAAGTTCATCTTGCTCAAAAAGAGCACCAAAATATAAAATTTATTAAAAAATTAGCTTAGAGAGTCTATGGAACAGACTAAGTGAAATATCCCATACATTACAAGGGTCCCAGAAAGAGAGAGGAAGAAAAAAACTTATTTGAAGGAAGAATGGCAAAAACTTACCCAATCTGAGAAAGGAAATGTATCCAAATGCAAAAAGTACAGAGTTACAAATCAGATGAACCCAAAGAGATTCAAAATGTCAAAATAAAAAGTCGAAATGTCAAATCAAACTGTCAAAATTTAATGATGAATCTTTAAAACGGCAAGATAAAAACATGTTACATACAAAGGAAACCCCATACTGCTATCACAGATTCTTCATCAGAAACTCTTCAGGCCAGAATGGAGTTGTATGATACATTCAAAGTGCTGAAAGGAAAAAGTTTGAACCAAGACTTCTCTACCCAGCAAGATTATCTCTTTAATTGAAGGAGAAATAAAGAGTTTTCCAGACAAGCAAAAGCTAAAGGAGTTTATTAACCTTAAACAGAATCTACAAGAAATATCAAAGGATCTTTTAAGCTGAAAGGAAATGATACTAAGTTGAAATAAGAAAACATTTTTAAAAAACTTACTAGTAAAGGTAAATAAATAATAAAAACATTGGATTAAAGTTAGCATGAAGGTCAAAAGATAAAAGTGGTAATCTTTAACTATAATATTAGTTAAAGGATACATAAAAAAAGGATGTAAGATATGACATAAAAATATAAAATAAAGGTGAAATAAAATGTAGTTTTAAAATGAGTTCAAAATTAAGTTGCTAGAAATGCAAAATGGAATCAGATGTAAATAGTATGTTATATGCAATCATAAAGCAAAAACCTACAGTAGAAACACCAGAGAAAATGAAAAATAAGTGTAAATATAACACTAAAGACAATTATCAAATCACAAGAGAAGAGAGTAAGAAAGAAGAAAGGAACATAGAGGAACTATAAAACCAGCCAGAAAAAAATTTTAATGGTTATAAGTCCATGCCTATCAATAATCAATTTAAATGCAAATGAACTAAATTAACCAATTAAAAGACATAGAGTAACTGAATTGATTGAAAAAACAAGACCCATCTATGTGATGCCTGTAACATACCCACTTTAGGGGGTCTACTTACATCTTTACATCTACTAATATAAAGACACGTAAAGATTGAAAACGAAGGGATGGAAAAAGATATTCCATTCAAATGGAAGTAAAAAGAAATCTGATATAGCCATATCTATATTGGACAACATAGAAATTAAAGACCGTAATAAAATACAAAGTAGATAAAGAAGGGCATTGCATATTGATAAAGGGATTAAACCAACAAAAGGATATAGCAGCCTTTATTCACCCAACGTAAGACCATCTAACTATATAAAGCAAATATTAACAGGCCTAAAAGGAGAAATTGACAACAACATAATAATAATGAGGGACTTTAATACTTTACTTACATCTATGATAGATCATCCAAACAAAATCAGTAAGGAAACATCTACTCTAAACAACTTAGGTAGAGGGACTGAATAGATATATAAAGAACTTCCCACCTAAAAACAAGAATAAGAATTCTTCTCAGAGTGAAGACAAAGTAGAAAAAGAACAAAACTAGGGTGTTGATGAATCTCTTAAGATGGCCCATCACCATTCTCCCATTAGACTGGTGATCTGGAATCATGAGCATTGCCTTTTCTAGTGAAAAAAAATTCCAGTGATCTAAAATTATGTATTTTCCAGCTTTATTGAGACAAAGCAACAAATAAAATTACATGTATTTAAACTATAAAATGTGATGATTTAACATACATATATTTTGTGGAGTGATTATAGCAGTTAGGTTAACTAATATATCCCTCACATGGCTACCTTTGTGTGTGTGAGTGTGTGTGTGTATGTGTGTATGTGCACATACATTGAGAACATTTTTTTAAGGAATCAAACAGGAATGAAGGCAAATGAGCTGGAAGGAAAGAAGAGAGAGAAGGAAAAAGGATTTATTTATCTATTTATTTGTTCATTTCATTTGTTCTCCACCCGCTCCTCTGGGCCCCGGGTTTCAAACTCACTCTCTTGGTCTTTACATGGACGACACCTGATCCACAGGCTTAGTGCTTGAGCCACCAGAGTATATCAATGGTAAGAACATTTAAGGTTTACTTTCTTAGTAAGTTATAAGTGCACAACACAGCATCATTAACGATAGCCATGCTGTACATTGGAGCCTCAGAGCTTATTCATCAAATGAAGTATATCTTTAGTAATACTGTATATTAAAAAGTTAATCATGTTCTCTTTTGAGACATTGGTTTAAAATTTTGTGATCTGAGTATTACATTTTTTCTTCTTTTCAATAGCAACCTTATTGCTACACTGGGCCAAATTGTTTATGTAGCTGCTCACAGTCACCTTAGGTGTCCCATTAAATTGGTGCAATGAATGGACATGATAATGAATGGCATTCAATAAAGTTAAAATTTCAGTTTAGTTCTGCTAAGCCATGAAAGGTTAGTGTAAGTCAGGATAAGCAGTTTAGGGAGAAAAGTGGGGAATGGCTGGCGGGAGTGAATATTATTTGAATAGTCTGACATTGAAAATGATTCATTTAACAGGTGAGCTAATATTTCTGAAAATGCACACTCCCTTTTTTCTTAACAAATCAACTTTCTTTTGAGATGAAGACAATCTATACACTACATTCTTCTGTTTCTTTAATGAATGTTTTGCATCAGAAGCACATGCGTATATATTGCACTCTCTATATTGTGAACTATGGACCTGGCTCCCTAAGTGGACGAGATGAAAAAGTTCATTTCCTTATACTGAAGATGGTATTAAAGTATGTTTTATCAGGAATAACTCACCAAAATAGAACTATTCTATCCCTTCTGAATGATTTTTCACTTTGAAATTTGGGAATAGCATCTTATTTCATAACAAATAGCCAGGGTGTAAGATTGTTGCAGTGATGCCTCATTTTCTCACTTCAGCCAGTAGACACTCATTTTTCAAAATACTGGACTTTCATGTCTTTTTAATATATACCATTCATGAAGCAACCACCCCAATTGCCGCCCTTACAACCATTTTGAATAGCATCATCATTTTTGTTGGCAATATCATTGTCCTGGGTCAGGTTGCAAAATAACCAAAGAAATACTTTAGTCATGTAACATAATTTCCAAGGGGAAGTGAATTTATATTGCAAATACTCCTAGCTAAGACTCTCTAGAAGAATCCTTAAAGAGAGGAAGATATTTGTTTGTTGCTTATGATTTGAGGCATGGGACACTGTGAATCACCATAATAGCATAAAACATGTGGCAGGAAATTGCTTGACCAGGAAGAGGTATTTTCATATTTGGCAACTACTTCAAGCATCCGTAGGGAACATTTTGAAAACCAATAAAATGCATGTGAGGTTTACTTTTACTGTTAAATTCTAGATTGGTTTCAATTTAATTGGCCTCTCCATCAATGCAGTTATAAAAAGTATGTGCTAATTCTCAAATTTTGGCATTACTGAGTCTATCTTTTTCAGCTATTATATTTAAATAATTCTATAGAAGCTTCTACAATGGGTAAAATTTTATTCACTGCTGAGAGAACATTGGAATCTGGAGAATATCTTTACCATCTAAGAATGTGGGCATATATGCATGGGTCTGATGTGAAAATGGTACTTTATTTTCTATCAGCATTTCTCTTAGTGAGACTCAGTATCTTTTTCATCTTTTCAATTAATTCTCCTATGAATTTATATATTTGCTTTCCTGTGATTACTTCTTTATAACTTTTGCCCATTTTTTATTGAGTTGGTTGCATTGGATTTTTGATTAATTTTTAAGTCTACTTTAAATATTACAGATAGGAACCCTTTTGTCATGGTATTGCAGCTATGTTGCCTACCCAGTGGGTAGGGAACTTTGTTAATAATATCTTTCAATGAGCAAATTTTTTAATTGCTATATAGTTCATGTCAAAAATTTTATCACTTTTAGTTTCAATACCACTGTTCTAAATCTTTCTCCACCATTTTATTTTAATTTCTTTAAGTCTTCTTTATTGCCTTCCATAAGGTTTTATACTTTTCATAAAATTCTGGTAAATTTCTTCAAACAAATTTTAGGTATAGAAATAAGATTATAAAATGCATTCCACTATGTCATATTTGAGTACCTTAAATTTGTAAATGTTTTTAATATACATGGATAGTAGGGATTCATTTTTCCCCAGAATGGATACACACTCACCTAACAGCATTATTAAACAATCTCTACCCTACTTAATTTGAATAGCTATCTTTGCAATATACTAAAATTCAGAAACATACTCGGTTTTTGGAGTCCTTATGTTATTCCACTGATTTGTGTATTCCTTTGCTAACAACACAGTGTTTTCATTGTTGTAACTATAAAGCATATATGAGATCTGATGAGCATTTCTCTCCTTATTAATGTATTATTTGTATTTTCTGGCTATTCCTAGACCTCCTCTTATAATCTTTTTTTATAATTTAATTTTCCTGGGGATTCCAAGCTTATTTACTCCTCCCAGGGTCCACTGATACTTAACTATTCCAATTACTTGTTATTTAAATTATTGCAATAATGTAACCACCTTGACCAGTTTGACTTCTGGAGTCACTCTCTAAACTCCCTTTGTTGAAAAATATCAGTTCAGGCATGCCCTGGTAATTTAGGAGATAAACCTCTGGATGGTGTAATTTACATGCATCCCAAGGACCCAGGTTCCTGACCTGGAGTCAAACGAAACAACGAAGATAAACAACTAAATAAAATAAATAAATGTTTTTGTCTCCTCTCTCATCCTGCCTGTCTACTTGATTTCATTCCTGCCTACACCTTTCCTTAAAAAAAAATTTAAAATAAAACTTAGTTCAGCATATTTTTTGAGAAGGGAAACACCTAGCTTTATACTTCCTGTGTCTTTCTTTCCTGTGTAGCTCCTTTGCTATTCGCACAGAACACATCATGTTTGACACTTTTGGTCACCAATTATGGGGTGGGGTTTACTCCACAGAAAGCAATTATCTGAATTATCTGCAACACTAGCTGGGTGTCCTACAATTTAGCTTAATTCTAACACCATCTACCTGCAGAGAGAATCTGATCCACAGTTAAAGGGCTCAGTCCCACAAGACTACACACACACATGCACACACACGCACATGCATGCACACACACACACACACAGATTCCCAAGGCAACCTCAGGTTTAATAAATTTGCTACAGCCACTCACAGAACTCAGGGAAACGCATTTACCAGTTTATTAAAGGAGATGATGAAAGGACACAGATGAAGACATGTATAGGATGAGGGACGTAGAAAGGGGCACAGAGCATCCATGCCCTCTCCAAGTGCTCCCCTCTTCCCACAGCTCCATCTGTTCACCAGCCTGGGAGCTCCTGAAACCCTGTACCTTTGGCATTTTATGGAAGCTTCCTCAAGTAGACCTGATCAATTTTTAATTCCATTTCCATTCCCACTCCCCTTTCTAGAGAAGTTGCATGTGTGAGGTTTGAAATTCCAAGCTTCCAGTCATGACTTGGTCTTTCTGGTGACCATACCCCATCCAGGAACCAACTAGGAGTCCACCCAGAGTTCACTCCATAGAACAAAAGATATTCCTAGTGCTCTTATTACTTAGAAATTTACAAGAGTTTTAGGAGTTCTGTATCAGGAACTAGGGGCAAAAACTAATATACTTATTTTTTCTGTTATCTTACACCCTTCATAAGGAAATCTGGTCATTTTGTGATGTCATATAAATTTTATAACAGTTATAAAATGTAATATGCAAACCATACAGCTTACCCATTTTAAATGGTTTTTGTTATATTCAGTCATGCAACCATCACCAACACCTTTAGAACATTTTTATCACCCCAAAGAGAAACTCAATTCCTCTTAAATATCACCCTGAATTCTGCCCTCCTCTTCCTCCTTTATCCTCTTCCCTCCCTCTTCCACACTCAGCTCTAGGCAACCACACATCTACTGTTTTTCTTTATAGATGTATTATTCTGAAATCATAATCTTTCACTTAACATGATATTTTCTAAATTTATCCATTGGAGCATGTATCATACTTTTTATGCTCAAGTAATATTTCATAGTATGGAAGTTTATTTATCCATTCATCAACTGCCAGACATTTAGGTTGTTACCATTTTGTGGCCCTTATAAATAATGCTGTTAAGCACTTCATATGAACTTTAAAATGAATTTATCATATTCCAATATGAAATATTCTGTGGGAATTTGTATTATGATGGCATTCAACTTAGAATTTCACTTGGGGAAAATTGAATTTGTACAATACTGAATTTTCCATCTAGGAAAACTCTTCCTCTTTGTATTCATTTAGGCTTTGAGTATTACCTTCCATAATGTCCTATGATTTTCTTCATAAAATTTTGGCGTATCACTTTTTTGTAGTTTTTACTTATTTTAAATATATTGTCATTCTGAGTGGCATTTTAAGTTAAAATTCTTATACAGAAAGTATATAGAAAAATTGCTAATTGTATATTTTTATTAAATAGCTATCATGAGGGATCTCTTGTATTAGTCTAATCATTTTTTAGGCAATTTTCTTTTGTCTTCCATATAATCAGTTATGTAGTCTTTAAGTATTCAAGTTTATCTCTTCCTTCCTGATATTTATATTTTATAATGCTTTTTTTTTATATTTTCTAATTTGGTTGTCTAGGCTCTCAAAAATAGTGATAAATAATAGCAGCTCTATTGGGCATACATCTTTCTAGTTATCAATTTGTTATTAGCATTTAATTGCAAATAATACTATATCAAAAATAAATTTAAGAATGAAAAAAAACTGTCCTCAATCCTATGTGAAAGCAAGCTTTTTAAGTTTTAAAATAAATTGTTTGTACATCTCTAGAAAGGGAGAGAAAGTGTTACTTCAAGCTGCTATGGTTATTCCTATTTGGGTATAGAGTTCTAGAGGCAGAAACAGTTATAGAGAGAGACTATCTTCTCTTTGATGTGCTTCTGTATAGATTGACTTTTTGCAATGAGCATTTCTGACTCATAATTTTAATATGCATCTTAAAAAAATACAAAGTACAAAGTATATAAAGATTTGTCTTTACATCTCATGGTTTAGAGATGTTTGCATTGTTAATAGCTGATATTTAAGTTATAGTCACTAAGTTCAATCTAAACTAAATGATACAAAATTTATACACTAGATATATAGGTGCTAAACAGACAGATGATAGAAAGATTGATAGCTGAAGATATTGATATAGTTGTAATATATGCATATTTGTCTTTTGGACTAGAAAATCCAAAAACAAAAAAGATGACCACAGAAAACAAAGAGTACAAAGGAGATGCTTATGAATTACACAGACAGAATTCTGGGAGTAAGCCAGGGTAACTATTGTCTCCCTACGACGGTGTCAAGGATATTTTTCATGCACTGAAGAGAGTTTTATTGCTACCTAATGTCATCAAACCTTATGACTTCCTGTCCAAAGCTTTCCCATTATGGGGAGTTTAGTAGTGATAATAGAACACTGACATTATTTGAGCCATTATTTGGGTTCCCATGATAATAATACTGTACCATGTGAAAACCTTGGTAGGCGGAAGGGCATAAAACGAAGATGCCATTATGTTCCTGTATTAGCACTAAGATACAGTCAAAGCTGAAGTGAGGTGCTACATCCACAGCCTGTGTGGAATAGGTCTGGGGAGGAAGCTGGTCACCGCTCCCCTGTCCAGGTGCCACTGCCTGTAGCACCTCTGCTCCAAAGCAGACCTGATGCTAGTCTGCTTACCGTCTCTTGTCATGAAAGCAAAAATCCTCTTTGGATTTCTTTGGGTTATCAAAACAGGTAACCTATTTTCCTAACAGTTAAGTGGCCCAACATGAACTTTTGAGAAGTGGGGGAATCCCTGTGCTGCCTTCATTTGGACTATAACAACTAGATACACCCCACTGTTGTTCTCTTCCAGGATTTCCAATGAGCACTCGCCCAAACTCCAGATCCGGAGTCACAGTTACCTGAGGGCAGTAAGTGAAGTCTCCATCAACCGAAGCCTGGACAGCCTGGACCCTGCAGGCCTGCTTACATCTCCAAAGTTCCGCTCCAGGAATGAGAGCTACATGCGAGCCATGAGCACCATCAGTCAGGTGAGCACCACTGTGAGCCATTGACTGCAGAGAACGCATGCTGTGAGGAGGCAGTGAGTCGCTCAGGGGAAGGCACCAGGCGGTGCTCAGTCTAAATGCTCCATGTGTTGGGCCCCAAAAGCACCAGTGCTAACATTCCACTAGCAGAGGAGGGAGGGGGCCTCTGAAAGTGAACAAAGCACATTGGAAAATCCATGGACATGTGTCAGCAGTCTGTCAGCACCCAGAAATTTGTGCCTCGGGGGCTTCCTCTGGGAAAGTGCACACAGGAATGAAGGTGAGCAGAGGCAAGTAGGCAGGAAGAGAGAAGAGAAAGAAGCATTGTATTTATTTTATTTAACTGTTCATCTTGGTTGTTCCCACCAGTCTGAGGATACAAACCTGGAACCCTGGGATCTATGTGGACTACACGCAGCTGCAGTTCCACCAGGGCGCAGCAGAAGGTCATTTTTTTTTAAATGGTGCTTAGGAACTCTGAATTTAAATTTATATCTCAATTTTTTAAATAAGTACCATACTTATTTATGAATGATACAATCCTTGCCCCCCCCATAAGATTATAATTTGATGGAAAGCATACAAAACATGTAAAAATACTTTCATATGTATTGTTTACTTGAACACCACAAAAGCACTCTGAGGTAGACAGGGCAAGATTTAACAATTAGAGTCACCTTTACTGAGATAGGCACTATTCAACTGCTTTACATTTTTATAGTATAATTTATAAAACACCCTGTAACATATGTAAACAGGTGTTATGTAGGACTTTCTTTGTGGTCACAAAATTGTCATCAAGCTTCTAAGCTACAGACAAAAAAGGTGTTAGTTACCCAGGATTCCAAAGAGAGAGCTTCTAGGCTAGGAATATGTGTTTTAACAAATATTTTTCAAGTGCTCCTAATAAAGCAGTATTTGATTTGAGTTTTGAAAAATGCTTGCCAAGCAGATTCAAGGAGTGGTGAATGGTCTAGTTTGGTTGGAACATATAGAAGTGACAATGGGAAATTTGTTCTCAATTTTGTCCTGGAAACTTTTTTTTTTGAGTGACCTTACATGCCAGGCCAATGTGATTGATTAAATATTTATTAAAACTTTAGCCTTTAAACAGACAAGAGATATGATCAGAACATTGATATAAAGTAAGTAATCTGGCAAATAAATACATACATACATATATACATATACTTATGTATATATATGAAAGATTGGAGAGGAAAGGCTAAATGCAGTTAAGTTCATTTGGAAGACAGCGATCGCTGAGGTGAGAATGAACTCTGCTGGTGGTGTTTCTCTGATGGTAGTAGTAGTCATGATATCATGTGGTGATGGTGGAGGTGGTAATGGTGGAGACAGTGAGAGTAGCTGGTAGTGTGATGGTGATGCTGTGAGGTAAGGGTAGTGGTGATGATGGTGCTGGTTGTGAGCTGCATGGTGATGGTGAAGGTGTTGGTAATGGTTGTGGTGGTAGTGATGGTAAGGATGGTTGCTTGTGGTAGTAGTTATTGATAGTGTAGTGATGGGATAGCCTGGTGGTGGTGATGTGACTGGAACAAATAATATGTCTGAGGAAAAAAATGATGACATGGTAGATTATATACTGGGACCTCTTTAGTCTGTTAGAGTGAGACCTTGAAATGGCAACACTGCTCTCACTTGTTCTCTACCATCAGCTGGAGCTTGCTCCTCTAAATGGAGTCTTGAGGAGCAAAGGCAGGGACCACAGGGACTCCAAGAGCAAGGTAGAGTGGGAATCAGGGAAAGCAGTCATGCAGGATTCCAGTATTTTCCCACTATACATTTCCTAACTTTAATGAAATCTCCAAGTACATGTACATATATTTGTACTGGCTGATGCCACCCAATGATAATCACTATCCCAATGCTCAGAGAAATAGTTGATGCCTCATTTGGTGAAATTTGAAATTTTTTTGTCCTTACTTCTTTCACAATATGTATTAAAATTTCTCTAAGTATGTATTCTACACAGCCTCGTGGTCACATAATCTTTTGGAATTATAAAATGGCATCACATATGCAGAATATATACATGGGTTTAAATTTTTTGTTGGAAAGTACTTAGACACATACACTGCTTTCATAATTTTACATGTTTAAGAGGAAACATGTCACTTCCCCCACCAGGACATTCTGTCTATACAGCTAGCTGCTTATAGTTCTTATGCCATAGAGTTGACCTTCCTTGAGACATCATTTTCCAATGACATCTTAGATTTCCACAAGGCACTAAAAGACACATGTGGCCTTGATGCTGTGGTGGGTAGAGCTCTGCAATTCAGCAGTACAATAATTTTACCTCAAGTAAAATACAGAAGAATAGCCATCTTAAAGGGATTTCTCACAATGCATCCTTTTTCTTGTTCCTTATCCAATTTTCAACACAGTATCCTTAAAAAATAATTTCAAATTTTCTACTGCAGTCCCAACATTTGAAAAATAGTTTATTCTTTGAAATTATATGCTCTAGATTTTGAGAAACCAATTGGTATTTATGATTTTTAAGATATTTTCTCTTATAGAGCATCAGTAGCAGCTCTAATAGTGTGAGATATGAGTATATTATACCTGATCCCCTTTTAGAAGCTGATCTATTATTCACCAAGTCTTGTAGAAAGATCAAAGTAGACATTTTAAGCCATTAAAATTGGTCAAGAATAACTAGATTGTTCCTGCCATTCGTATTTCATAGAAATGTAATAGCCCTAAAGGTAGATGTGCTTAGATGATAAATTTAACATATTTTTCTATATTAATTCCCTTTCTACATTGTATTATACATACATCTAATAATAATGGGGATTTTTAAGTATGGATTTTTAAAGCCACACTTTTTAAGTATTTGGTACAATAACTATCATTTCCAAATTTGCTTAATTTATGTCTTAATTTATTTTGAGTCCAAAATTTAAGTATCTTCATTTGGAGTGATTAAAAAGCAGGCCACAGATGTATTATGTCTGAAGCATGTTGGTTTTCTATGTAATTTTAAAAATTACATGTAATTAGCTTGTTGCTGTGCTCAGTGGTAATGCTGTTGTTTATCTATAACTTTTGACCTAGACCATCACCTCATTGTATAGATACAAATAAATGTAAACCTAGGATTAATTAAATGTCTCCAGGTACTCAACTAATCAGTAACAGAATCTAGAAAACTTAAGTATCCATGGTATGTCCTAGAGGTTCAGTTTACCAGGTGTCGTCCACATACATCCCAAGGTCCCTGGTTCAAGATCCAGGGCTGGGAGAAACAACCGAGAGGAGCAGCTGTCTCCTCCTGCCTGCCTACCTATTTGCTTTATTTGTGCCTGTACTTTTCTTTCCTTTAAACAAGCAAAACAAAACTCTAAGTATCCTGATCCTAACTGGTAATTTCTTCAGTACCTGCTAGTATTGGATTTTGGGAGCAATCATATTGCTAATAATAGCAGTGGAAATGGTAACAATGAAATAGCTGCAAGGTATGGCATACTTGATGCAGTCTAGAAGCTTTGCATATTATCTCATTAATTTCATATTAACTATAGAAAGAAGCATTTGTTCATTTAAGAAAAGCAGTTTTAGAGGGTTGTAGTAATTTGTCTAATTCATTTCATTCACTGTCTCACAAAATAAAAATCCACTATGTATGAAATGCCTGCCATGTGACGACAAATATAGTATGCATTTGTATGTATGATCTTATTTTTATCCTTAAATCATCTTTATTTAATCTTAAATCCTTTTATCCTTTTATCCTTAAATCATCTAATTTCACAGATAATTAAATCGAGGCTCAGGGAATTCAAGAAAATTACTTATGATATAATAAGAAAGAGCTGTGAACTACTCCTCTCCATATACATAATAAATCTAAGTGAATTTAAAACCAAAGTTATAGGAGAATATGGTGACCCCGTAGGGGAGAGATTCAGATCTTCCCCACAGAGCCACTAGTAATTCGCCTAGTCTCCAGAAACAAATACTGAGGAAAAGTGGGTGCAGAAGATATAGAGACACAACAGCTTTCTCGACAACAAAGACTAGGCAAAAACATACAGATTCGGAGCTACACCACAGATTCGGGATTCAGGATTCAGCCCATGGTGGAGGGGGTGGAAATGCAGGAAGAAATAGGCCTCCTGGAGAATCACTCCAAAAGCAGCAAAGAACCAGTCCAGCAGGACAAGAATACAGAGGCAGGGGATATGGTCTTGGTACAGGAGCAGAAAGAGAACCAGTACTCTGAGATACAGCCGGAACCCAAGCAGTGAAATAACACTCAGCAATGCCATAACCAGAGGGTAACAGGGAATTTCTCACCCCACCCCTTCGCACCACCATATTGCACTGGAACCTCAGGCTCCTCCTTCCGGATTTCCTGCCCACCAGATATTCTGCCCACAGGCTATCCTGCCCTCAAGATTAAGGGAAGAAGTCTTCCAAAAGGGAGGAACCCTCAAAGTTACCTACCAGCACCACCTTGTGGGTGAAAGCAGAACTGCTACCTCATTGCCAATTGTGGACCAACAAGGTGATCACTCTACACAATGTCATCATTGCAGAGAAAACAAACCCACATAAATATAAACAGAACGTCAACAAAGCAAAGACAGAAATATATACATGAAATGATGGATTTAACCAAAATCCCAGGAGAAAATCTGAATACAGTAGATGTATGCAAACTACCTGAGGATGAATTTACAATAACAGTGATAAACATCCTCATGGAAATCAATAAAATAATAGGAAGTAAAAGAGAAAACAACAAAGAAGAGAAAGAAGAAATGAAGCAAGAAATCAAGCACTGAAGAATACCATAGTTGGACTAAAGAACTCAACAGAGGGACTCAAGAATAGGATGAACGAAGCCTCCAATAGACTCAACAACTACAAGATAGAGCAGAGTAGTGCATTCAAGCAAACCAGCAAAGAGATGAAAGACTGTAAAGAAATGAAGCCAGCATTTGAGACCTATGGATAACATCAAAGGAACAACAATCGCATCACAGGGGTCCCAGGAGAAAAGTAGGGGGTGGAGGGGAATGACAGAAACTATATTTGAAGAAATAATAGCTGAGAACATCCCTAATCTGAAGAATGAAGCTTGCCTTTAGGCCCAGGAAGTTCAAAATGTACCTAATAAAAAAAACCCAGACAGAGCTACATCTGGACGCATTGTCATCAAAATGTTAAAAATGAAAGATAAAATATCCTAAAAGCATCCAGAGAAAAGTCGCATACAAAGGAGTCTCCATAAGATTATTAGCAGATTTCTCAACCAGAACTCTAAGGCGAGAAGGGATTGGCATGATATTATTCAAAGTGCTAAAAGGATTTTCAACCTAGGATACTATACCCTGCAAGATCATCATTCAGAACTGAAGGAATGATAAAAATCTTTTCCAATAAGCAAAACATAAAGGAATCCATCACCACAAAATCAACTCTACAAAAAATATTAAAGGATTCTCTATAAAGTATAAAGAAACCTCACTTATAAACAATAAGACAGAAAATATAAAAACTAGAGAGAAGAGAATAAAAATGTGGATGGTTAGAATGAGTATAAGACTAATCAGCTTTCAAATAAAAATAGTAAATAAACATAGAATTATTAATGTTAACCTAAAGGTAACCTCAAAATACATCTCCAAGGAAAAAGTAAAGAAGAAAACAAAAAGGAAAATGATAAAAACATTAACTACACCCAACGCACCTAAGAAGAGAAAGAGAAGAATAAAGAATTGTCTGGAACAGCACACAGAAGACACATTAAAAATGACAGTAGGTAGCTACATATCAATAATCACCCTAAATGTTAATGAACTGAACTCATCAAATGACACAGAATGGCTGAATAGATTAAAAAGCAAAAGCCAACCTTCTACTGCATTTAGGAAATCCACCTTCATTCAAAAGATAGCGAAAGGCTCAAAGTCAGTGGTTGGAATACAATCCTATAGTCAAATGGCAACCACAAAAAAGCAAAAACGGCTATACTTATATCAGATAAAATAGACATTCAACTAAAAAACATAACAAAAAGCAGAGATGGACATTATATAATGATTAAAGGTCAGTCCAGCAGGAAGACATAATGCTTATTAACATATACACACCAAATGAAGGAGCATCAAAATATATTAAACAAGTAGTATTAGAACTGACTAGAGACATCAACGGCAACACAATAATAATAGGAGACTTCAATACCTAAATTGCAACAATGGACGTATCAACCAGGCAGAAAATTAATAGGGAAGCAGCCGCTTTAAATTACCATTTGCAATAGTTAAGTCTAATAGACATATACCAAACACTTCATCTGACTATAGATTTCACTTTTTTCTCAAGTGCACATGGAACATTCTCAAGGATATCACATGTTGGGATACAACACATCTCTCCACAAATTTACAAAAATTGAAATCATACCAAGCATCTTCTCTGATAACAATGTCTTAAAACTAGAAATCAATCACAATAAAAAGCTGGAACACCCAAATTAATTGGAGACTAAACAATAAGCTTTTGAATGACTTGGGTAAAGGAGGAAATCAAAGAGGAACTTAAAAAATACTCAGAGACAAATGAGAATGAAGACAAGAGCTACCAGAATCTATGGGATGAAGCAAAAGCTAAGAAGGAAATTCATTGTAATCTGACCTCAAGAAACAAGAAATATCACAAATAAACAGCCTAACCCTACATTTAAAACAACTAGAGAAAGAAAAACAAAGCCAAAAATGAGCAGAAAAAGGTAACAATTAGAATTTGAGTAGAAATAAAGTATCAAAAACAAAGACAATTAAGAATATCATTGAAAACAACAGTTGGTTGTTTAAGAAAAATTGACAAACAATTGACTAGACTCACAAAGAAAAAAAGAAAAAACTCTCATAGTGAGAATCACAAATGAAGGGGGAGAAGTTACAACAGATACCACAGAAATACAAAACATCATAAAGGACTACTATGAACAGCTCTATGCCAACAAAAAAGGTAACCTTGAGGACATGAACAGATTTTTAGAAAAATATAGTCAGCCAAGAGGGAACCTGAACAAATTGGAAAACCTCAACAGAGGAATCACAAGCAAAAAAATTAAAGAGGTAATCAAAAGTCTGCCCAAAAATAAAAACCTAGGACCAGATGGCTTTTGTAATGAGTTTTATCAAACCTTTAGAGAAGAATGAATACCTATTCTCAAACTCTTCCAAAATACTGAAGAACAAGGATCACTCCTAAATTCCTTTTATGAGGCCAACATCACACTGATACCAAAAGCTGATAGAGATGTCACCAAGAAAGAAAATTATAGGCCAATATCTTTAATGAACATAGATGCAAAAATTCTCATCAGAATATTAGCAAACCAAATCCAATAATGCATCAAAAAGATCATCCACCATGACCAAATGGGATTCATCCCAGGGATGCAAGGCTGGCTCAACACACATAAGTCTATTACTGTAATACAACATATCAATAAGAGTGAGAAGAAAAACCACATGATACTATCAACAGATGCAGAGAAAACTTTTGACAAAATCCAACACCTATTTATGATAAAAACCCTGCATAAAATGGAAATAGAAGGGACCCACCTAAGCATAATAAAGGTCATATATAATAACAGAAGCACAGATCTGTGGAATAGAACTGAATCACCAGAAACTGACACATTCACATACAGTCAATCTATGACAAAGTTGCAAAAAGCATACTATGGATAACGGTAAGTCTCTTCATTAAATATTATTGAGAAAACTGGACAGCCATCTGCAAAAGAATGAAGCTAAAACCACTCTAATACCATTCAAAAAAATTAAATGGTCTAGAGACATGAACATAAGACCAGAAACCATAAAATTCTTGGAAGACAACATAGGAAAGACATTTCGTAACATTAGCCTTAGAGAGGTCTTTGGGGACTCAACTCCTGCATTAAGGGAAACAAAAAACTGGGACTATATCAAACTAAAGAGCTTCTTCACAGAGAACGAAAACATCACACACACAAAAAAAACAACCTACTAACTGGGAGAAGATATTTGTGTTCCATATTTCTGACAAACGTTTAATATTCAAAAAATGCAAACAACACATAAAAATCAATAACAGAAAAAACAGAAATCCAGTCGAAATCTGGGAAGAGGAATTGGAGAGACATTTTTCTGAAGAGGATATACAGATGACCAACAGGCACATGTAAAGATGTTCCTAATTGCTGACTATAAGTGAAGTGCAACTCAAAACAACAAGGAGTTATCACCTTACACCTGAGAGACTGGCTATTATCCAAAAGTCTGCAAATAACAAATGTCGGTGAGGTTGTGGAGAAAAGGGAACACCTTTACACTGTTGATGGGAGTGCAAATTGGTGCAACCCCTATGGAAAACTATCTAGAGGTTCCCCCAAAAGTTGAATATGGAAATCCCATATGATCCCACCATCCCACTTCTGATTGTCTACCCTAAATATATAAAAACAATAATTTGAAAAGACTTATGTACCCTCATGTCTATTGCAGCACTCTTCACAATAACTAAAAACTGGAAACTACCTAAGTGCCCAATGTCAGATGAATGGATAAAGAAGATGTGGTGTATATTTACACAATGGAATACTACACAGCCCTTAGAAGATGTGAAATCCTGTCATTTGAATGAGCATGGATGAAATTAGAGGGGATTATGCTAACTGAAATAAGCCAAAGTAAGAAAGATAGATACCAGATGATCTCACTCATAGGTGGAATGTGAATATTAAAAAAGGAACAGATGAAACAACACCAACCCTTGGACACTTGCAATATAACTGAGGTTACCAATAGGGAATGGGATGGGGGTGGGGCAAGTGATGGTGGCGCCCACTGGACAATGGTGAAGATCACTTGGTGATTTGGTGGAGGGGAGGATGTGTTGACATATATGTTAGAAATGGGGCAACTGCACATAAGGGAATGTAGACATATGAGTTTATTTTAATTTTTAAAAGCAAATTTACTGCAATAAAAAGTTTTTAAAAATAAAAAATATAAAACCAAAGTTATAACACAAAATAACAAAAAAATTAAGGAGAACATATGTATGACACTATATGAGTTATAACATTTAATAAAAAAAGAATTCCGGAAAATATAAGTCAATAAATGATATATAGTCTAGCTAAAAATTAATTTCTTCTGTGTGGTAAGATACCATAAAGGTAAAATACAATCAGTAAGAGGAATTTCTAAACCCAACAAGAAAAAAGGTTAATGTTCCAGTTGCTTAAAGTGTTCCTTCCAATTAGTATGAAAAGATAATAAACCTAAAGAATTTGCAGCACAGCTTATAAGTTAGCAAATTAGAGGGAAAAAAATAAAAGACTAATAAATATAGAAGAAAGTGCTCATATACACTTGTAGCCTGGTAGAGGCAAATCAAAAACACCAAAATGTCATTTTTGATGAATAAAAATTGGGAAAACTACTGGTATCCAGTTCTGGTGCCAATATTGAGAAATGAACTCTGACTTACTTGCTGTTTGGAGTAAATTGCTGCAATTGTTTTAGAAAATACATTGATAAAATCTACAGAAAGGTAAAACATATCTTTTGGCACAAGAATTCCCACTTTGGAGTTCTACAACAGAGATAAAAGAAACATCAATGTGTAAAGATAAATGCCCAAGGATGCTGATCATAGTATGTCTTCCCAGAACATACCTGAATCATCAGCCACAAAGAAGCAGTTGAACAAATTGTTATACAGTCATCGTATGTCATTTAGTGGTGGTAATGATTTAGGGATTGAACCTCCCTGAATGTTTACATAAAAGCAGACAGAGCAACCAGAGGTCAAAAGAGGCCAGGGCAATCTGAACCCGACCAACCAGTGTTTTGTCCAAAACAGAACACAGTACTGCATAGAAATATTTGGGAGTGGAATCAAATATGAACAAGATAGAGATAATAGCAAAGAAGAAAGGAGAAGGTCCAGGTTAAAAAGTTGGAGGCAGGACCAAGATAACCAGGAATTCTCAAAAAGCATGGCTATACTAAAATAATAGAAGAGGAGTCCTTATGAATTTAGGAGAAGGCTGGAATGCATCACCTTCCCAAAGTCAGAAAGACCTAGAGAAAAATAAGCAACAAAAATACCCACTTTTAATAGAATCCAAGTCAATATAAGAAGAGAAGGAGCAGCATAACATTCCTATGGAAAATGAAAGCATTCCAGAAAGCTACACTACAGAATAGATCCAAATGGTAACATACTATTTCAAAATGAGCTAAAGGACATTAAGAAAATAATATAAGACATGAAAGAAAAATATGTATTTGATTTTCAAAAGCTTAAAAATGATGTCATAGAACTCAGAGAAGAATTTTTAAATTTTTCGAATTTCAAAAAATGAAGATCAGACACCCCCTGGTGGTCTAGTGGATAAAGTCATGGGATGCAGTCCACATACATCCCAAGAACCCAGGTTTAAGAACCAGGACTTGGGGCACAACCAAGATGAACAACTAAATAAAAATTTTTAAATGTTTATTCCTCCTCTCCTCCCACCTGCCTGCCTGCTCACCTTCATTCCTACCTTGTACCCTTCCTTAAAAAAAATAAAAATAAAAAAATAAACGACAATCAGACTAGAGTAGATACAGGAGAAAATGACGAAACATTTTACATACTAAGAAAAATAGAATCTAAAAAGGAAGGACATTATTTAAATAATAAAGAAATGAAGAGGTAAAGAAATTCAACATAAATTAATATTGAATTAAGGATAACATACAGATAATATAACATAATATAATAATAAAAACATACAGAAGTATAAGACAATTTGACTTAAAACAATCTAGTAAAATTATAGAAATTTTAGGAGTTTTTAAAGACTCTTTTGGACTTCTAGACCAAAAGAGCAAATGGATTTAAACAAGAAGAAAAATTCAATTATCGTCAGACTCTAAACATTAATGTATGCAAAAAGAAAACTGAGTAACTTTATGATACTCGGGAAAAAAATGAATCAAAGATTTTATTTGACTTTCAGATATAAAAGACATGGACAAATTATTATTGGCATGGATGAAAATAATAAATGTACATATTATCATTATAATAATATAAATAAAGTCAGAAATATTCTTTCCCATCCTAAGGAATCTACTAGACAATGAGTTTTAGATAATCAAAATGACTAGATGAATGACCAGAGCTAGTGGTGAATACATTTATGGGTTTATTTCAGATCTCTCAATTCTGTTCTTTGGTCTATATGTCTCTCCTTAAGTCAATACCACACTGTTTTCATTATTGAGATTTGTGGTAAGTTTTGAGGTCAGAAAGTGTGAGTTCTCTAGCTTTGTTTGTTTAATGATATTGTTTTAGAAATTATGATCTATCTTAATGTCTTTTTTTCTCCATGTTTTCTCATGCATGGAGTTCTTTGAGGTTCTTGGATTCCAACATTAGAGCAGCAGGCATTCCAGAAAGAAAAGATGAAACATAAGGAAGGAAATAATTAGTGAAATAATTTAAGAAATGGCCCCACAACTGAAAGACATGATTTTTCAGACTGAGAAGACTCACCCTATACTCAATACATTGGATTGAGAAAGATGCACATAGTGACCATCATCATGAAAAGTTAACTATTTTGGACAAGAAGATCCCAAAAAGCTTCCAAACGAAGGTGGGAAAAAAAAGCTCATGCAGAAGAGCTCAAAATGAGAAAGTCATCAGACTTCTTAATCTAAGAGACGAAGAATGAAGCCTGAAAAAAATCTAAATAAAGAATCCTAGATGCAAGAACACTTCCTTTATAGTGGTTATGGGATACAGACATTTCCATCAATGCCAGTGGCTTCTTTGTACAGGAAAGCACATGAAGTTGTGTTCCACCAAAAGGAGGCAATAAAATAAGGAATAGGAAACATGGATTCTACCACCATCTAGATAATGAGGTGTATCCCCAGATTAATGGAGAAGGAAGATCCCAGGACAGCTGTAGACTTGGCAGTGATAGATTGCAATAGGATGGACTCTAAGAGTGATGCTTCAAGAGCAGGGTAAAACCTAGACTTTATCAGAGATCAACTAACATATCAAAGGATTCATATAAGCAAATTTTTGGAAATATGGATGTAAATGGATCCAGCTAGAAGAATTGAAAGTGGCTACTTCTAAGAAGGAAGAATCTGAGGTGGGCAGACTGAGTCAGGTGTCTACTCCTTGTCTTTATGAGCCTTCTAGAAATATTTGACCTATATTTGTGTAGACGTTTGATAAAGAATAATCTTTCATATGAAAAAAAATAGTAGCATTAACTATTCATAAAACTTTAGTTATTTGTAAGACTAAGATGAAATTAAGCCTAAAAGATGAGGAAAGTATATAGGTTTTATGCTCTGACCATGTAAATGTAGCACAACTATTTTTAAATGAGGACAGAATGGAGAGTGCATGTGCAGAAAAAGAAAATTTTTGTTGTTTTTAATGATATGGGCAGTGGTAGATTAGTGTGCAATATGAGGTGGTTCATGTATTGTGGAATAAAGTAAATGAATAATTGTGAAATATCACAATCTTATCTTTTCTAGGACTTTTAGTATGAAATAAAGATGTAAATATAAATACAATACACAGTAGTAGTATGCTATATTTGCATGAATTCATAATCTAGTTCTACCCACCCAACAATGGCAACGAAACTTTCTGGTGTCCATTGTGTTCTTGTGATACCATTCCCCAAAACAAGATCCGGCTTTTGGAAAAATACCGATTCCAGGCCTGGGCAGGAAGGTGTAAGATGACATTGGTATTCTTTATCATTATCATATCTGAAGTAAGCCATGGACAACTACTATTTTCATGTCAAAAAGATTCAAGAGCCAGCCTGAAAGTTTTCCACTGGCCAAAGATGACAACCGATTTAAGTTCAGTAAAAATAATCATTGAAGTGGATTTTAAACCATCAATGTTTCTAAATATGAGTCCATTTTTGGTATTTCTGGCTCTTTTAAAATGTAGTGTTTAAACTCAACATAAATTATATACAGAGGAATATAAGTAAATAAAACTTGAGTCCTCAAAAAAAGATTTTTAAAACATACTCATGAACAATTTGTGGATTGTAATGGCTTTTTATAAAGAAGAGTGAGCCCTCCTTTAGGTAGTTTGTAGATCTTTTGAAAATCTTAATTGTACTTTTCAAGATTTTGACATATCTGGGTTTGGTCTATTTTTACACAAAACGTGGGTATCTTGTCAGAAAATATAGGGCTTGTTTCCATACTTGGCACTAAATTGTTGAAGTCGACACTGAAGTCATTTGACAAACTAGTCACTTCCAAAGGCACAATTTTTAAAAATCCTTAGTTTCTAAATATTCGTGCTATTGAGTCCATTGAAATACACAGACTCCGACCAGCGACCCATACAATTGCTAATTAGGTTTGCATTTATAGGTAAGGTGAATTAGCACTTCTGCATGCCGTGGGAAAAAAAGACTTCCCGGTCCCACCATTCCTTGCGTTCTAGAAACAAAGTTCTTTTTCTTGGTCATGAATCAGCTGTTTGCTTTGATAAACTAGATGCCATTCAATTACAGTCTGTAACAAGGAGGAAATAAAATCCGTTAGCATTTCACGTAATCGGGTGGGACTTTCTTCTGTGGGGTGGATTTGGAGATGCGCGCTGTTATAAGCCCCTTGTGCCCACAGGTGAGCGAGATGGAAGTGAACGGGCAGTTCGAATCCGTGTGCGAATCCGTGTTCAGCGAGCTGGAGTCTCAGGCAGTGGAAGCGTTGGACTTGCCCATGCCTGGCTGCTTCCGTATGCGGAGCCACAGCTACGTGCGCGCCATCGAGAAGGGCTGCTCCCAGGACGACGAGTGCGTGTCCCTGAGGTCTTCCTCCCCACCGCGCACCACCACCACCGTGAGGACCATTCAGAGCAGCACGGGTGAGTGCGAACAGGAGCTCCTCTGGGACACTGGCCCCCAGCTTGACCTCTGCACCCAGGCTATGGCACAACTGTACCCAAAGATTACACACTCTTACACATAGTCGTCAAAAACAAATACCACCCAGTCCTGACAAAGCAATGGCTTGGCTTCCCTGCCTGCCTCTACTCCAGCCTCTGGCCACATTCACACACCTGCTTCTCTCTCCCTCTGCATCTGTTTAACAGAGGAATCTGCAAATAAGGGGCACATCAGGAGGGACTGCTCCCGGTAGATCTTCCCAAGATCCTCACATAGCATTCTAAGAGCTAGCAAACTAGTCCCAACCAACTCCTACTCTCCATAATCAGGCATAATTGCTTCCATAATCACCCCTACTTCTAGAGGTATGACCTGATCATGAATCTCACAGACAGCTGAGTATCACAGAGTTGGAATGCTTTTTTAATAATCTAAGATTAAAATGACTCCCAAAACACCTGAAATATCACTGTGAGAAAATAAAAATACCAGTCATACTGATAGGATATTTTATGAATTTTCTTTCATTGTAACAGAAGGCATTACTTTAAAACTTGCTATGGTATGCATAGAGCATATAGTTTCCCTAAATTGAATTTAAAGTTTTTGCCATTAAACTGTATTTTTCTCATTCAATCTTAGGTTTAGGTTTCATGGTTTCCTTGACACTGGAACCCACAAATGAATATACTGTAAAACAATGTGTATGCTGGATTTTTAATGTTTAGAACATTTGGGTCCAAGAAGAAAATCCCCTTCAACTTAACTAGGCTTGACTTTATGATTGACTTCAGCATAACACCAGTAGAGAGGACTTCTACAAGTTCATCAAACCTAGAGACAAGATTAATAATGATGCATAAATTAGAATGAAAAGCCTCTGCCAGAATACTGTATTATTTGATTTTAGTTCTCTGTGTACCAAATGTCAGCAATTACCATTCAGAGAGAACTTTTGCAGGGCTTGAGAAATAATAGGTCCTCAAACCTGGGCTAAAGTCTTCCTAAATAGAAATATAGGAATGAAGCACAAATTTTAAAAAAGAGAGAAGTTAAATAACAGAAGTACATTCTTGGCAAAACAAACAGAAATCTCAGGATTCAGGAAAAGAATGCCTCTAGATGCTGCCCTAGCTCTGAAACTCTGCAAGGACCCCAGCAACTGTGGTCCTGAATGGCTATCTTCAACCAGAGAGTGGTTTTCTTGCTCACTAGAAAATTCTACAAAAACAGCTATAGATTACACAAGTAAAAAAATCACATGTAATAATAAGATTGCCTCCTGAAATGAAAAAAAGTTTTCGAAAAATCATCCATGGGTATATGTCTGTGTGGACTGCCATGCAGGAAGTGCTGTGAAGTTCTGCCCTGTGTCTTACAGCATCTCACTGGGCTTTCAGCGTTCACACTCTCGCCACCCCAGCCCACACACGGCCCTTTTCAGTGTCAGTCTGTCTCTCTTTCAACCATCTCATCACCTGCCAGCTGCTCTTCTGTGCCACTATCGCTCATACATACACAAAATGCATCTCCTTGCCCAGAAGTGCCAAGGGAAAGAGAAGGGTCACCTTCCCCTCACAGAGGAGGAGCATTGTGGATAAAGTGGGAGAGACTCCACTGTGGCTTTTTTCTGCTCACCACTCAGCAGAGTTTGTGCTTTTGTCATTGAAGTTGTATTTCCTTATACTTGCTACATCTGTTCTTGTACCATGCTCTTCACCCCAAATACCTGAATGTCTGACCTTTCTAAGACCCTTCTCAGATGTTCTGGAGGTTTCCAGAGTTCAAACAATATGGTTGCCCAATAAAGTTCAGGTTGCAAGCTAAATCTGAATTGCAGACAACAATTCTGTAGTGTCTGTATATCCCACATATTGCATGGGATATACTTACACTACAAAACTGTTGGTGGTGTTTGAAGATTGTGCTAAATCTGACAAATCTGTCAGAAAAGTAGATGAGCAGGGCCTGAGAGAGCCCTGTGTTATTCTGGTTAGAATGTGAACCGAAATGGAGAGACTTTGGCCAGAGTTCTGATGTGACAGAAAGTCCCACTATAGGGAGAAATAAATAAAAATACACAGAGGTGATTACATCTGCTTCTCCCTGGGCTCCATGCGTCTTATGCTAAGCACTGAGCCACATGCCCTGCTGCAGCTCTTGGGTTGGAAGGCTCCTGGCTTAGCTGCAGTCCCTGGAGCCAGGCTGGAAGATAAAGGCCTTACTGTACATTTTGTTGAAAATTTGAACCATTAAAATGGGCTGACAGAAAATCAAAGACTCATAATGTGAACTGTTGTGAGAAAGAAAAAAAAGTGAATAATTAAATGCAATGGGCAAAATGAAGGTTTTTTTGGCACAAAATTTAGGGAAAAACGAATCTGTTGTGCATGTCCAAGAATAAAGAGCAAAGGAAGAGAGGCAAAAGGAGAAATCTGTGTCATGTCCTGCTGAACATGGTTGTAAGTTTGACCTCTACACAAGTGAGAATGGTTAAAATTAGAGCAAGTGCTTTCTTGATTTCCATGAGCATATTCTTTCAAAAATTAGTATGTCCTT